>JAMLFT010006467.1:0-15972 GCA_026544285.1 Pachyrhizus erosus
ATAAGTCGTAATAATTTTTCTCAACAACATTAAATTTATATGAATAAAATTGAATTTAAATTTTTTAAATAATATCTCAAATTTAAATTTTATAAATGAAAAAATATAATTATAATTTTTTTAATTAAAAGTGATTAACTAAAATGTTTAATAAAAATTAATCATAAATAAAATCAAAAAAATATTTTACATTTATAACATAATAAAAAAAATCATAATAACCATCTTCCATATTGTATTTGCAAAACAACCTAGCCAAATCTGTTTTACTCCACAGCTTATTGAAGCCCAATCTCTACCCTTACTTAGTTGTAACTAGACTCAGTACACATCCTAGCGTGGCAATTAACATACATTCACTTTGTTGAATCTTATTTGAACCTTGAGTCTTTACAAGTGACCATCATTATCACTCTCCTATAGTGAATGGTGAAACTCATTACCATTCTATTATTGATATTCATTCTTACTTCAACACTTGGTTGTATGCGAGTTTGTAGAACAAGAAACTATTTTGAAAATTATCTTATCAATTAATTTTTCTCTATTGTTCTTAAATACGATTTTCAAAATCTAATTTAAAGAAGGGAATTATACTATTATAATATTCATTAAAAGATTAAAAATAAAATATTTTCACAAAAAAAAAAAGTTAAAGTGAATATTGATTAAAAGGGTTGAATTGAAGATTTCCTTTTTGTACATGTGCACTAGCTAATAAGATTCTGTCATGTATATGAGTAATAATGACAATAATTATAAAAATCCAAAGAAAATAGATTCAGATTCGTGATAGGTCGGTAGGAAACGCATGGCAGCGGGGCAACAACGGATTCATAGCATAGATAGCATTGGCACGTGATGCAAAACGTCGTAGTATTAAGCAGTCAACGCACACGTGTGAAAGAGGGTTACAGTATGGTCAATGGTGGCGTGCCTTCGAGAGTGAGAGAGTGTGGGGTTAGGTTCAGGTTCGTGGATTTTTCCATTTGAGCCAAACCAAAAGAAAGGGTAGGGTGTCATTGCCACTTCCATAATAGAGCCAATGCAGTACCCTATAGCTTTGACCACACCCAATAAAATTCAACGCCACGTCTCCTCCATCTACTTTCACCCTTTACTTTCTCACCTTGCCTCCCACATTAATCACTCTAGTTTTAGGAATATATGTTACCTTTTAGGATGACCCATTCTTTCATTAAGCAAAATTTTTATTCCAGGACACTTTCAATTCATCAACTCCATAAAAGATATTTGAAAACGCAATTTTATCTATAAAGATTTAAACAGTTAAGCCCTTAATTTCACACTCCGTGCAATATTCTCACCATTACATTATTTACTTTTTGACTTTAACTTTGGCTAAAATTAAAAAAAAAAATTGATTTATTTAGATTGAGAAATTATTTTTATATTTCTTTGTCACTGTTTTTTCCTTTCCAAAAATCTCACTATATGTTTCATGTTACAATTGAATTAAACAAGGCCAACATGCTATAAGAAACGGAAGCAAAGGTGTAGATCTAATCCGACAATGAAATTGAGCGTCAAGTTCAATAATATGTTTACTTGCTTGCTATCAACGACATAGTAACATGCATTTGATATCACTTAAATAATCAAAATAAGACTAAAAACTAAATTAAATAAGACTGTGTGTGCGCGTGTGTGTATTTTAAAGCAAAAGTATTTAACTTGATCTTAAAAAAATAATTTACTCTTCGAATCAGTGTTTTTAAATTTACTTTGTTTAGCAAAACTTTATGAGTATGATTGAATTGATGATTTTTATTAAGTAGATAAAGTTTACAAAATTTTATATAATTTAAAGCAAATTGATTATTACTCATTTATTTTTATTAATATTCTTTTATATTATAAGTGAATACCGGTTATTATATTATTTAGTCATGAATATTTAATTTATTTAACATGATCATCAAAATGATAGATACTACCTGATTTAACAATCAAATTAGTTACTTGTATTTTATATAAAAAAAAATATTAAGTACAGCTAGTTTATAAAATTAAGAGCTATAATAAAAAGGTGTGAATAAGTCTAACATCTTAAAATATTTAAGTAAAAATAAATTACTCAAATCGAAGTCTGCTATGTTACTCTTTCTCACTTTTAGATGCAGGCTCGCAAGTTCTAATATAACATTAGAATCAGTATATAAAAGAAGACGTGAAGTACGAATAAAAAAATATTGGAAAAGTTGAAAAACCCAAAATAAAAAAGTTAAGCATAAAAAAGGCTTAATAAATAAAAACAATTTTGCAACTTCTAAAATATAATAGAAAAAAACAATCTATACAATAAATGAAAAGAAAACCTATACTCTTTTGGGACCCGAACTTAAAATACAAGTTGAAACTAAAAATTAAAAACAAATCACGACTAAGTCGAAACAATTGGCTTTTAGGAGAATTAGTCGAGAGCAAGTAGACATTAATGAGTTAGACATGAGTTAAAAGATATGTAAGTAAAAGACTAGACGGGCAATGATTCTAAAGTGTTACAAACATATCACTATAGTGTACAAGCACACCTGGGCGTAATGAATTTATAGAAAAAATAATTAAACTCTTCATTGGCATAAACCTGTCTCAGTTAATTAAGCCATTTCAAACAATCAATAATTTTATCAAGCTCACTTGAAACAGGATCATCTTCTCTATTTTCTTGGCCTATATAATCTCCGATCCAGCAACTCCCTGCAGAGTGCAGAGTATGTAATTTCGGCCAGATAAACCAACGGAACAAAATAGACGGAGTTGGAAAAAATTAAAAAAGTGTTTGTCTACGATAATAAGCATTATGAACTTAATTTGCAGTTAGCTGATCTTTGTAAACATCTAAGTCTCGTGAAACATGGGATTATGGCAATATGTGATGGTCACGCGTGTATATTTTAAGAATGATACTTCACATATGTGTATTCAATGCTTTTAATGGCGATGAAGTCATATCCCATAATTCCTACGTAGTATCTATTTTTTAAAGCCGTGTTTCGTTATGTCCACTGGTGGTGTCTCAAAGTTCATCAGTCAGCAAACAGGGGAACTATGGGCAATTTGGGCATGGTCCACGACCCTGTATCTTTCTTCAAAGCAGAATAATATACAAATATCTTTCCTATTCCAACACACGTAACCCCACAATTATATGAATAAAATAATATAATGTCCACCTAAAACTCAATGAAGGGTTTGTATGAAAAGAAGGGTCAGTGCTTATCCACTGATTAATCGTATCAAAGATATGGTTCACAAAACAAGATATTAAAGAAACAAAAAAAATACACAGACACACCAAGCTATGGTTAGAGTCTCATCAATGTACCAAAATTGATTAGCATGAAATGGTTGGAGTTATGATCGATATGCTGCTAGATGAGGAGGGGGAGGGGAATAACATCCACAATCGGGATCTAATTTTTCAATTGTTTTGAGGTTTCTTAGAGAAAAAGACAAAATGGATTAAAAGGAGGGTTGATCTCTTCTTGGTAATTTGGCTCATTCAGCGTTGTTGAAAGTTTCCCTGTAATTATTGTTGAAGTTTGACAAGGGATTGGGATTGGGATTGGGATTGGGATTGGCGAAATCAGGAGCTTTGTTAGGCTTTGTCAAGAGGTTATTTGAGAAACATGAGATGGGACCCCTCCTTAATTATTTCTCTTGCGATTGATGCGAAAAGTTAGGGAAACAGCTTGTACATGACTACTTGTGGCAGTATGTTGCTTCTTCATCCAAGCATTTGTTGTTTTAAATTTTTTATATAAGTTTTATTATATCTAAATATTGTTTCTACATGTAAATATTATTATTTATACGGGGTACAACCGTATAAGACGAAAATTTCCATCGTGAATGAATAAAAAAAGTACAGTTGTCAATACCATACAGGTTAATGTTTAAATATATATAACCGAATTTGACTTTAACAGAAGAAATTTTATGACCGCTGCATGTTTGCATCAGCACAAATAACTTCATCTAGGTTTAGTTGAATTTACTTAATTTTTTATTACGATTAAATGGAGGGAAAATAATATATATATTGAATGTGTAACTTTTATATTATTATCAAATCACATTTCTCATCAAGTTATTATGATGAATTGATAGACTTTATAATCTTAAATAAAAAAGACTTTTTGATCATAATTTATATTTGGTTTAAATTACCCTAAATCTTTTGCTAATTACAACTACAATCTAATTGTTATATATAAAATTATTTACGAACTTTCATGTTACAGTTTAAACTTTTAAGTTAGTTAATGATAAAAAAAATTGCCAAAAGAAAAAAAGATTGTAATCAATGCTACTATGATTGAATTTTAAAAAAAAAAAAAATCTTTGTATACGAAGTAATTGAATTGCTTTCAAATGTGGAGCATGAAAACTTTTATATAAGTAATTTTATGTTTCCTTGGTTGATGTTGGTGAGCCACAATGGGAGGGTGATTTGGATACAAAATTTTAATTTACAAAAGTAACTTCTTATGAGATCGATTGGGGTGTAGTGCACACTATCCGACAATGGTAATTCCGTGCTAGTCATGCCTCTGTCTAAGGAATAAGCAAAGGAGCATGGTTTTAGATGTTGCTTCACATCTTTATTAGTGACACAAAGAATGAAAGGTTGATGGTGGGGCTTTTGGTTTGGAGATGCTCATGATGAGATCTCATTGCCACAAGCACCCAAACCAATACACGACCTCCCTTGAATCAGATCCTCCAAGCAAAGTATTACTATAGTGGATTTGCGGATTTTTTTTCTTCTTTCACATATGATCTATTTAGCAATTGTAAGTTCACTAAAGATTAATTAACAAAATAAATAAAAGAATTTTTAACAATAAATATTTCTTGTTATTATATCATGGATGTGAAATTAAAGTCATACATTAGATAAGAATGAATAAGTTAAAGTGATATAAGCAAAGAATGTTAAAATTAAAATACATTCTTAGATGAAAATTATCATCTATAAATTCAGATTAATCACGTTAATCATTAAAAATTATAGTGAAAGTATTCCTGAATTTATGATGACTGATTATTTTCTAGAATTGTGGAGTTTAATATTCTAAATCTACACATATTCTTTTTAGAAAATCCTTTAACTTTATCTGTGTCTCTTTTTAATTATAGGATGTTAGAAATTATGAGAATGATATATGTAACCTAGAAACTATAACTTATTTAATAGATAATCCTAAGGTTATCTTTTGAATATTTCTATCTTAGTTTACCATAAAAATAGAATTACCTTCCGATCTTTACACATCAAAAGCTCATACCTTATGAGATACATTAAAGTCTAAATTATCTAAATCTCATTATATCAATTTTAATTGAGTTTAACCTTAAATGACACTTCACAATGCATAACTATTTATAAATAAGACCAACGTTGGATTAACAATCTAATAAGGAATACTTACTCCTAATATCTTAAGATTTTTTGTTGAAATGTAGTGTCAATCTCAATTTGTTCAAGGTCTATTGATGAAAATCTTCTTAGAGTTTTAAACCTCCTCAAATTATCAACAAAGTGGTATCAAAATTGATCGTTAAACTTGGTGATCAATAAAGACAATGCAAGTATCAAAAGTACATTGGTGACAATGGCTAAACACTAAGGGTCACCATCAAACACTAAGTATCATGTCAAATTCACTTATGTGATTTATTTGTAGTCTATTAATGAATATTTTCTTAAAATTTTAGACCCCTTTAAATTTTCAACAATATTTTTTAAATACTTTTTGAATTTTTATTATAATTTATTTAAACGGTGAATCTTTTTTTAAACTAAAATGGTCATTTTTAATCATTGTATCCTTATAAACATTATAATAACTAAAAAATAATTTATAATTCTTTTTTTTTAGAATTTGAACTTTAATAAGTTTTCTAAAGGTATATAGAGTTGATTTGTTTAAAGTTAAAATAAGTGTATATGAAATAATTTTTTTAAAATAATTAATTATTTAAGAAGTAAATAGAGTTTTTTAATTAAAAATAAAAAATTATTTATTTAAAAAATAAACAGTTTAGACAAACATGTTAAAAAAGTACTTATTTTTAAAAAATAAATACAAACAAATTAATCCATAATTTATTTATAATTACACCCACATATTGACTTTTAGGCCACACCTAATTATTGTTGATTAATGCTATGATTGCTTTTTTGTTCAAAATGAAAAAGAGATCATTTCTATTTTTGGCAATAATGAACTTCTAACATTTAGTAAATTAATAATGAGAAAAAAAAAACTAAACAAGTTCGAGTATTGAGATTTATTAAAAACCAAATCAGATATTAGTTAATTCTTACTGTATTTAAATATAACAAGCAAAATACTTAGAATATACCTAACAATCTTCATCAAGCCTCTTTTCTTTTTTTCTCAAATGTGATGATTATACGTTGTATAAAAATAGACATGTTGTCACTCTTGCAGAAGATGTGCGAGCGTTGAAATACTCATAACTTTCATATATATATATATATATAAAGGATATTGCTGAATTTTGATGGTACCGTACTGGCGGCAGCCCCCATGACTAATGACTTATGGTCTTCCATTCAGTCATTGATTGTTAATGGGTTTATGCCTTTGTGGAATTTTATCTAATCCATGGACAACAAAATTGATTATGATTAGACTTTTTTTGTCCAAATATTTTCCAAGAATTCTTTAACAAATAGTGAATTATCTATGGCATTCCCTGCATTTTCTACCGAACCAAAAATCCAACCATTTTATATTGTAGATATACTTGTCTATAATAACCCTCTGCTGTATACCAAGCAAATATGTACCTTCATCCACGCAGTTTCTCTCAAAAAAAAATAAAACCCACCAATTACCACACCAACACACAATATCATCGCACATCCCTGCTATTCACCACTGTCAGTAACCGTGGCTTATTCGCTGAATTATTGTTTTCAAATTACCATCATAATCAAGCCAATGATTGCTACTACTTCAAGCAAATCGACTTGGGATAGGAGTTGCATAGGTGAAGGACATAGCGGGAAGTTCAAGTTTCTACTCTATACTCTACATGGTACAATCATCATTTGTTCAAATTGGAGGAGATGGTTGAATGTTGATTTTTTTGTTCTTTCGTCATTGGAGGAGTACAGAGAGCATTCAAAATGTAAAAGATGTTATATCTACGCTACTAATGTGGAGTTAACCATTCTTATGCTATAGTATTGTTTATCAGAATCTTAATCTTATCTTAACCATCTAAACTAAGTTTAAATAGAAATGATATTAAAACAATTGATTTTAAAAGTATTAAAAATGAAAAATTAATTTGTGTCTAGAAATAATAATTTATTAAAGATAAATTTTATTTAAATTATGAAATGAAATTTTCTATCCAGTATAAATATAAATATGTTAAAACAAATTGTGAGCTTCACACGTCATTTTTATTCAACAAATCGTTGCTCTTGAAATCGATTGTATTTATCGTAAATCTTTTCGCAGTATTTAGCAATGCTCTTACATTACATTACTGTAAAAGAAAACGTACCATCACACATATATCCAAACACGATATATTTGGTTCATGAATGATAGTAGTAGTACATCGCATAACGAAACGCATTAATTAAAAGGAAAACTATCTTAACCTAAAAAATGGGACAAAACTTGTCCATTTTATTTTGTTGAAACAACAATTGTTTCTAGAAATCGCAGTTGCCCATCATGCAATGCTATTGTTATAGACTCAAATTAAGGATGGCCAACCGAGACCTAACCCACATGATTAAGGCCAACCTGATGCTTACACTTCAGTTCCTACTATTTATTATTAGGTTTTACATATGAATTCATAGAGTTGCTTCAAACACCACATAACTTCTTATCTTAGCTACCTGTAAAATGTGTATTTTAATGAAACATCCTCTTTCCAAACAGAGTTCATGTTGGTTGAGGGCTTGATTAATTTATCAACATTTTACATTGCCAAACGAAGAATTGTGATGTGAATATATAGCCAAGGCTTTTTAGCTCGTCTACACATATAGTAGGGACAAGACAAGACCCAATATAGCGAGTACATTTGGGTCAACAATTGAAAGATATTTCATACTAATAAACAAATGCAAGTTGGATTAGGACAAGCGCATGAGCAGCCCTAAAAAAAATATCAAATGTTTTATAATACATTTAAAAAAGTTTGGTAAATTAGTTTATTAAAACAAAGAGGACGAAATAAGCGTGGCCAAACCCACGCCCAAGGTGAAGAAAATGTTGTAATCGTGAATAATGAAAGTAAAATAAATGAATAGGAGCAGAGAGATTAAATTAAATAAAATGATAAGATCGGAGAGACAATTGTGAAAACGAAATGCTAATATTTAATGAAGATTAAAAAGGAAAGAAGGAGGTGGGTTCCTTACGCCCAACGCATCTTGTGTTGGTTCGGGTTCGGAGCTAGCTTTGGTTGAAGACTTTGTGCGGATAAGAACGACCCCTACCCTCACTCATCTTTCTCTCTCTAAAACACCATCTACCGCTTCCAAGTCCTACAAGAACCCATTCCCTCCCTCTTTGCCCCAACTCTTCTCTACTTCTCAAACTTGTAATTTTAAAACATACCTCTTCTCTCTGTTTCTTTTCACTCTTCCTTAAAAACAAAAAAAATCCTCCACCCTCTCACATTCATTCCACTCTTTCTCCAACCAACATGGCAATTGAAAACCAAGACACCACTGTCAGAGAAATCAAGCCCAAGAACAGGAGAATCATGGTAAGCATGCTAGATTCTTTCATTTAACTTTCTCTGGACGTCTCTTGCTAATGTATATGCTCTATTTTTTCTTGAGATGTTAATGCATTGAGATTTTTTTTGTATTTTGTTCTGTTTTCTCTTTCTTTTCTTTTGTTTTTGTTTTTCGGTATGATTTTAAGTGTTTGGTTTTGAATAGGGTGCTGGAGGCCCCGATGATGAGGACAATAGGTGGCCACCGTGGTTGAAGCCACTGCTCAAAGAAAGCTTCTTTGTTCAATGCAAGTTACATGCTGATTCTCACAAGAGTGAATGTAACATGTATTGCTTGGACTGTATGAATGGTCCTCTCTGCTCTCTCTGCCTCGCCCACCACAAGGATCACCGTGCAATCCAGGTTTGTCACATCATTCATGAGTTTTTCAATGTTTTGCACAAAATCTTTGCATCTGACACTTTTTTGTTCAGGTCTCACACAGTCATTGTTTATCAAAATCACCCCTTTTCCTTTTATGGGACTACTTAGATTCTTTTCCTTTATTTCTCTGGATTTTTTGCTAAAAAGTCACACTTTCCCCCTAATTTCCTTCCCTGCACTGATTTGAGCTGTCATTAATTGGTTTCTATTTTTAATTTCTGTGCCCAATTGTCCCTCCTCCAACCGTTTCCTGCATTTACCAACTCCTAGAATGGTGTGAAAGTAACCACACAATGGGAGAAAAAATGTCAGCTTTTGGGGATTTTGAGTTATTTTCAATGCGTGTATTGCGTGTGTCTAGTGTCTAACGTTTAATGTATTTTTTTTTTTGTTAATTGTTGACAGATTAGGAGGTCCTCATACCATGATGTGATCAGGGTATCTGAGATTCAGAAGGTGTTGGACATCACTGGTGTGCAAACCTACATTATCAACAGCGCAAGAGTGGTGTTTTTGAACGAGAGACCTCAACCAAGGCCTGGAAAAGGGGTCACAAACACTTGTGAAGTCTGCGAGCGTAGCCTTCTTGATTCTTACCGCTTCTGTTCTCTTGGTTGCAAGGTATTAATTTTACCACCAATGTCTTTCATTCATTGTTTGAGCTTCTGACTAAGCAATTTTGAAAAACTAAAATACAAAAAAAGTTGGAAAATTGAGACTTCTACTTTGCTTTCTTTTCAAGCGAGAAGAGAACACTTTTTTGTTGAAACGGGTTGACTTTTTCTCACAGCCATGAAAATGGGTTTCCTTTGATTCACGGGACTCTTGGATCCTCCAATTTATTCTTTTGCCTTAATTTCCTCAGAGCATTAAACAACCACCCCTGTTTGAAATCTTGGGATTTGAATGTTGACTTTTAACCTTGAATTAGTCTAACTCTAATGCCTTCAAGAACCTTACGTTTCATTGTGTGTATTCAATTGTGATTGTCTTTTGGTTCATTAACCGATGTGAACATGAATTTGCAGATTGTTGGAACATCTAAGAACTTCCAGAAGAAGAAGCAGTCAATTGCAATGTCATCAGATTCTGAGGATTCATACAGTAGCAACAGCGCCCATGGCAGGCAGAAAAACTTCAAAGTTCAGAGCTTCACCCCATCCACACCACCCCCAACTTCGGTTAATTACAGAACGGCCAAGAGAAGAAAGGGAATACCACACCGTGCTCCAATGGGGGGACTAATCATAGAATATTAGATAGTGGGTATTTTTTAGGTTATTTACTATAATGCCCTTAGATATAAAGTATACTAATGCAAGTGTTTCGACGTCGTTTCAAAAATCCAATACTCGAGCTTTCCTAGGGCCGGTATTGGAAGTGTCACCTTCGGTTTCTCTATAGTGGTTTCTAGCGTTTTGTATATAGAAAGTCCAATAGAACTGGAAGAAGGCTGAAGAAGTAGAAATAAGACACCTGTGAAATAGTTGATGGTGCAGTGATCAAAAGAATGGCGTGTAGCAAACATAATAAGCAAGGCTCTTTTCGACCTAGTCAAGATGATGATAAGGACTTACAGGTTTGGTTTCTAGGGTAATTATACCTAAGTTTTGGGGTAGAGGATGTAAATATTGGTTAAGTCAGGTTGGGCAAGAGGACAGATGAAATGATGATGATGTACTTGGAAAATAGGTGGTAATGTCTATATTTTATGAAATATGAAAATAGCAAAATAAAGATATATTTATTATTACAATTATTTCTCCTTTTTTTTTTTCATATGGTTTATTTTGAAAGAGAAATTTCTCAATGTTAATATAACCTGTGCCTAGTGGCGGTGAAGGCTGGTCGTGCCGAAGGCAATATTAATTATATAAAGCTTCCAAATTCCAATACGGTGGGACCCGCCGAAGCCGGCTTATATGGGGGCGGGTTCGTCAGCATGTTCACGTGTCGGCCTTTCATTCGTGTTTGTGAAAGCTAAGTTGTATTCGTTCTCGAAAATAGAGAATTGGTCAGCCGCCTCAATAAAAAAGGAAAAAATTATTATTCTATGGGCGGTTCCCTACATTTTGATCAAACAGCTGACGTTGAACATCATTAGAAGGCTGTGATCTCTTCTTTATCATCTCCCAAAGGGCTTAAATTGCCTGATGTAACTTTTCACTAGCTGCCGTGTAAATTTTAACGCATTCGCTAAAAGCTTACATGGGTTTGTCGTAAACAGAATAGGCTAGGGTCACTTATTGGGAACTTTCTTAGCTTGGCAATTTGTTGATGGGTCTAATCATGAGGATGATTAAGTTAAAGATATTAGTAGAGTCATTCTAAACGTGATTTCGGAGTTGGATCCCAGTCTGACTGAACTAGTTATGCATTACTTAATTGGGAAATTAATTGTCACCCTCTTCAAAGAGAAAGTAACTAATGACGGTCAGAGCCAAGTTTTGATTGGTTTATTGTGAAATGTTTCCTTATGGAGAGAATGCCTAAGATTTTAAGTAAATTGTTGTCAATTGAATAATTAATTAATGTTTCTTAGAGTGCAAGATTTTATATTCTTATATAATTAAAACAGATGGGTTCCTTAGAACTTTCTGACCAAGCAGGATGATTTTCATAAAAATTCTAGTAATTGTTGTTAGCTACAATTAGTCACACTCGCTGATATTTTATCTTAACTAGTTAAACTCGACTGTGCTTACAATCGAATTATATTTTATTGTATTAACGTAACAATGTGCTGTTGTCATCTTTTTCTTCAGTAAAACTTTTTAATTTGTGTAGTTATGTTTTAAGTTTATTTTTCTAAAAAGTTTATTAGATTACAGGAACATTGATACTATCATTTTTCTTTTGTAAAATGAAAAAAGAAAACCCTAAAATAATATTTCATGGAATTCATACCCGCGCAGCAGAATAATTATATTACAAAATTATTTAACTAATATCGATGTTTTGTTGACTAGCGTCTAAAAACAGTAATTAAAAACGCCAAATATATGTTATTAAAAATAAATTTAAAAATTATTTCAAATATGATAATATATTTTAATTGATCTTTATATTATGAAATTAACATTCTAAATCATTATCAGTATTTTCTTAGTTTACAATATCTTTGATTATGCCGTCTATAATTACTCATACGACATTTCTGTCATTGACCCTATGAATATAAAAAAAAAAAAAGAATTAATAACACATTTCCCTATCTACCCCAACAGGTGAAGGCCGTTAAGTGTCTTGTCATAGGTTCGTTTTTCTTTCTTTTCGTTTTATATGTTTTTTTTTTAAAATGAAATATATTTTACCGTCTAATGTTTTATTTTATTAATTTAATTTTCTTAGCGCGTTTTTTACTTTATTGCTTTAGACCGACTTTGCTGTGCTTTTTGGCTCACGTGCGCGCTACAGTCACGCGTTTAACGTGGAGAAAGTCCTGTGCAACACGTTACTTTTTTCTACTTACGTGTTTCACTCTTTCTTATTTTCATTTGTATTTTCTAATCACCATCTGCGCGGAAATTGTCCTGCCACGTAAAAAGCATGCCCTACTTTATATGTTGACATTACTTAATTATTTTGTTTTTCCATGTCTTTTTATAACAAAAGAGGTTAAAAAAGGTAATACAGTAACAAAAGAAACCAGCGTTAAAATCAATAGTGTTTCTTAAAATATTTGAAACATTTGTAGGTGAACAATTGGAACTATTTTAATTACTGCTCATAATGGGAATGTGCATGCTGGACTAAATAATTTGGAATAATTAAAGGAACGAAAATCATAGTGAATAGCTGGGGAATATCTTTGATTCACACAAAATGATGATCAAAGGGATAACAACGAGTCCAAAAGAAGAAACTAAAGTAAGGAAGAAAGTAACTTTTGTTTTAGGTAATCTAGCAAAACCAAGAAGGTGATACATGTGTAGATTCTTTGATGGCCAATTAACTACACGTGGATGGTTCTTGTATTTTTTTAATTACAAGACTAATATTTTAATTCTTTGTGGGAAGAAGGAAGATGATGATTTAGAAGTTTAAGGGTGGTGGTGCATGACCCGTGGCTTGACGTGTAGGGGCCAAAAGTTTGATGATGAAGTAGAGGTTATGGGGTGAAAGAGGGTGACACGCGGCAAAGAATCTTCCAGGTAATGAGCCCAGAACCGTCTAACGCATCACTACCTACGTACTACTGTACGCTAGAACATTCCCGAGCCATCGCTAAGCAAAGGGTCATATAACATATTCTCCAACAGATGGTGGCCTTTTTTTATTTTTAAAATACATTTTACAAGTTATATTATTATATTTTTAATTTTTAATTTTTAACTATAAGTTAGTTATAGAAGATTTTGACCAAGTTCATTTTTAATTAATATTTGTTACTACATTTTATCTTTTTAACATATATTATCTTTCTTTTGAAGGAGTCAAAATTTAATTGAGCAAATGGAATGTCATCCCAACTATATCTGCCTGCTGTCTCTATTTTATATCTAAGTTTAAGTTTGTTTGTTTTGTTTTTTCTTTTTAATCTTAGTTTGCATTATTACTTATTGCATTTATAATCAACTGTAACATTAATTACCATAGATGATCACAGTCTAATGTAGTTTTCAGGACAGAAGAAAAGCTAAAAAGGTTCTAATCAGCTTGCTCTTCATTTCAACGGGTGGGGTTGATTTGACTAAGAGGAAAAGAAAAGTAAGAAGAGTAACTTTTTAATTTATAGAGTTTGACTATAGTGCATGATTATTTATTCCTTGGAAAAAAAAAAAATGATCCCGCAAGACTTGTGATTTTGGGATATCTACAGCATGAGTTGTGAAAAAAATTGGTCAATGTGAAGGTGAATGGAAGAAATCAACTTAAGCATCCAAAAAGAGGAGAAAATCAAACACAATTAGGTAAGACGGCAAGCAACAAAGCCATGTTACTAAGGCGAATCCTAACTAAAAACGTCCCAAGGACTGGGGTTACATCACATGTCAGTTCACATTTTTCGTACCACTAATTAAGTTAATACGAGACAAAGCTTACGAAGAGGATTCCCCACATCAATAATAGAAAAAGGGTATCATCTTGAATTAGGTGAGCCTCTTTACAAAAAGTTTCTTCCGTGTGATCAAAGCCTTCATCCTAATTTCATTTTAAGTCGTCATTGATATTAGCTAATTAAGTGTAAAAATTAAAAAGGCTTGTAATGGAAAGTTGCCAATGTACTGGAAATTCAAAAAGCTTGAGCTTTATATGTATCTTCCATGTTGTGGGAATTCCTGGTAGTAAGAGGAAGAAAATACATTGGAATGGTTCAATTGGATTGAGTAATAGACAGGGTAATCTATATGTCTGTCTTCCCTTATTTGTACACCAGAATTAACTTATTTCAAAGTACTCTATCTTTTGTTGTTTTCTCGTTTTACGGTGTGATTCTTATCATTCATTAATTTTCTCTCCAATCATGCCCATATTTAATATTTGAAAACGAAGGGAAGACAGATGACTTTAGAAATTTACGGGAATTTTTTTATAAAAAAAAACCTTGTCCATAAAAAAAAAAATGAGATTATCTATATTAGGCTTACACATCCTATGAAGTCATCCCAAGTGTACCTACATCACAGATAAAACATATTTGCAATCATACCTCCTTATGTCATTTTGGAACCTCGTAAGAAAAAGACCGGCGTATTATAGCTTAATATGTTTCCAATTTAACAGAGTAGGACCGTTCAGATCAAAACTCGAGTACACTCTGAAAAAAGCTTTTGTTGAAGAGAAATTCTTTAATAATTCTTAAATCAGTTACCTGCTTAGTATTTCTTATTATAGTATCACAAGAAAAGATTATTCAGAGAAAGAAATATTCATTCATAATGCGCCATAGTGCCACAGAACATAAACAACAAATTATTAAAAGCATTTAGTTCACTTTATAGGGACACCTAAAGTGGGATTTATACACCGAATAATTGTCTTACGCAACTTATTTATTTATTTTGTACCAGATGCATGGTGGCTGCCATGTAAGAGCACATTATTAGACTTCGAAAGTGGTGGGTAGATATATGCATCTAACTCACCTCCTTCTACTTTTCCTAGTGTAGATTAGCTTCTTTCTTCCGATGACTGGCTCATAACCCGAACTTTTCTCCCAAAATGTTCCCCAACTTTATATAACTTATGTATAAATCCCTCTAAAGTGTAAACTCTGCTTTGTTTTTCTTTCCTTGTTTTATTTGAGAGAGAAACACTTTAAATGTATAATATGGGAATAAAAATTGCATTTTTATTCATCATTCAATGCTCATCAAATGTGCACTTCACTGAAAGAGAGTCATAAAAACTTGTTTTTCCGTAGCTTCAGGTGATGGTGGTCCCACTTAAACAAATTGCTTAAGTTATGATGTCATTGATTTACTAACTTCTAAAATAGGATGAAGATATGATAGCTAAAGCAAAAGAAGGCCTCTTTCATTCCCACACTCACATCCACACCATGTCGATTATCCGACTTTTATCCCCTTTAATGATGAATATTTATAGTTGTTATTTCTCATAATAAAATATTTTTCAATATATATATATATATATATATTCAATTAAGAAATTAAGTTGTTCTGTCAACTAAAAAAATATGTTGTTAGAATTTATATTTGATAACTTGAAACTATTAAAAACTAACGAGCTAGAAATTCAATACAAAAAAAACTAAGTATATTATGAATATATTATATTAAGAATACTCAAACAAAAATAATATAGAAAAA
>JAMLFT010006468.1:0-16009 GCA_026544285.1 Pachyrhizus erosus
TATTTTGATAGAAAATACATTAAATTTAAATAAAATTAATTAAAATAATTTAAATAAATACATGAAAAGTAATATAAATATTTGATAATTAAATAAATAACAAAGGATAAAAAAATTATATTCCATAATTTTAAAAGTTTTATTTAATTAGGTATTAATGATATAACTTAAAACTTTGTTATAATATATCTTCTCTATTATATTTAAATTTTGTTGATATTTTTTTATTGTAATTTTTATATAATTTATAAAATTTATCACAATATATTAAGTAATTTATTTTAAAAATATTTTCTTTACAATTTATCTGTATATCGTATATGATCTATTTACTTATTAAATTAAATAATTTGAATTTAATTATTCTTAGTATATACAAAAAATTTACATTAACAAAGGATAAAATAATATTTTAAATATAATTTATAATAATTATCACAAAAATTAATATTTTTTAATAATATAACTGACACAAAATGCGAAAATTGCTTATCGAAGAGTAACTGACCATCTCTAACATCTTCCAAATTATACTGGCGGTGGCTTTTAGCCTATTACATATTATCTTCGACTAAAATAATGCAAATTGTTAAAGTTTATGAGAATTTTTTCTCAGTTACAAGGTAACGTGTTAACCAAAATTTAGAATATTTTCTTCAGTAAAAATATCTGTGATATGTAAAAAGAAATAACAATCACATTTTTTTATTTGAGAATAATCAGATGTTATAAATATCCATCTTAATTTATCATCATTCATGAATTACCAACTAGACATGACAACTAGGTGGAGCAAATATCTATCTTGTCCCTGTACATGTTTCCCAATTTCGTATATGTTTTTAATGAAGATAAATATTTTTACACATCTTCATTTTTATTTGGAATCGAGTATACCTATTCCATTTTCATCTATATTCATTAAAATAATAATAATAATTTTACCAATATATTTTTATATTTTTTATTAAATTTAATTTTATGTCATAAAATTAAATAAATCATAAAAATGTATCTATTCATAACACAAATTTAGTTTACTATAATTAAAAGAAATGTCAAGTCTAGTAAAAAGTTAAATAAATAAAAAAATATAATGACTAATTTTTTTAGGAATGTGTATGGGTAAAAGTATTAGATGAGTAGTTACATATTTATCTCTTCTCTGTTTTAAAATGTTGAGTAATACTTATATCTTATCAAAGTGAATATTCCTCATCAAAATTGGGGTAAATTCAAGTAGGTACCTATGGGTGCAAAATTTTTTATCATCTCTATTATCATTGTTACAATTTTATTGAGAATTTATTTTCTTTAACTATTATTGACACACAAAAAATCTAAGATTAAGTCTTTAGTATCTTATAAGCAATTATAATGACTCGTCATCATGACATGTCAACTAGAGAAATGATATTATAGAAGACTTTGTTTTATTTTATTTAAAATTATTCAATTTAATTTTTTATGAAAATACTTGTAAACTTTTTATTTAAAAAAAAAAACTAAAATAACTTACAACTTCAATTTAGTACATCCATGCATTGTAAAATCAATTGAATAAAACAGTGTGTCTCATGACATTACAATTCATGATTACACATTGGAAGGAAAAGAAGGATCATGTCTTTACGCCCTTATATGACCTTCACAATGCTCTTAAGAGAAGGATCCACTTTGCCTAACCATTTTCTTCCATGACTATAACGTCCTTTTTCACTTATTTGATTTATTTGAGTTTTATAATTTCAAAAACAATTCCTTTTTATTGAATTAATTTGATGCGATGAAATTTTTTAAAAAAAAACTTACATGCAAGGGAGTTACAATTTTAATATCAATGATCCATCTCAGTACCAAACATACATTGTATAATGAACAATCTGTCAGTAGAGAAAATTCAGTTCTATATATTCTCAAGGTACATTTACAGATAACATATCCAAAATATGAACTGCATTCTTGCCAAAACATATGATTAACTGATCAACCGATGACTAATGATTAATCACTAATTTCCTACTCAGAGTCTAATTTGAACATTCAGAAGGGTTTTTCTCCTTGGATGATTCCTTCTCTCTTTCTAAGCTACTGGCTTCGTTGGTAGCTGAGTTAACAAGTGGATTTGGATTTAAAGGAGGTTGGGAGTCTTTGAGGGTTGTTGACACGTAAGGTGGAATGCTCGCATATCTAGTAGTAAGGTTTAGGTCATGATGACTGGTAAATTAATGTGAGAAAATTGCCCATGAGGTATAATTTTAGGGGATAGGAAGGCAAATCTCACATATCCTATAAAAGTATCGTCTTCAAATAGGGGATCGTGAGTCCATCTCTCCTCTAGAGGTATGATCGTTAAGCGGAATAGGGGACAAAATTCGTCTACCATATGAAAAGAAAGGGAGTGTAGGAGTGAGTCATCTATCTTCTACATACACAAACAGATTTACTATCTATCATGTACTCTCATCTCATCGTATTGTGCTTATTTGAAATTTCTAATTGTTTAGGGCCCTTCGCTACCTCCAAACCTTCTAACTCTGGAAGGACTTACATGAATGTATCAATAATATTCATGTTTGCATTCTAGGTAGATGACCGAGAGTACATATCCTACCTGGTACTCGTATCAGGATACTCTCAACCAAATCTTGGTAATGTTTTCCTTTGTTGGGGACGTCAAGTCGATTATGTGACACTCTCTATATTTAGAGTCACTCACAACTTGACACCTTATCTACCCCCAAGGACTCCACCGAGTCTACGTACATTCCTTAGGTACCTTCTGTGGTCAATTTATGCAATCCTTCATTTTTATTTCTCACACGTTTATATTTAAGCGACAACTTCCTCCATCATCCTTAATAATTGATTTCCTTGATACTCATTTTCATTTAGAGATATCATTCTTCTTTATCAATGTAATTCACATCAATGTCAAATCGTTGTTAAATATTCATTTTAATTCCTACCTCTGTCTGAAATGTTTATGGCAAGATCATTAAGTATTTTGTAACTTCCATAACTCTCATCTCATCCACTATCTTAAGGTTCTTTGCCCAAGCCTGTTTCCTAGAGACAATCACTTAGAACAATATTTATAATTCTTCTATTATTAGTAGAGGCAACATCACATATAATATTCTACCATAGATAGTAATAATTGGCAATGACACAAATAAGACTAATTCTTCGTGTCTTACTAATTCCATTAAAAGGCATTATTAATGATGTAGTAAAAGAAAAGGAAATAATCAATAGAAAAATGGAATTTTATTTATTAAACTTTATTTATTATTTTCCTTCCTTTCTCTCTTTTCTATCTTCTCTTTTCTTTCTCTCTTCCTATCTTTGTTTCTCTCTACTTTCTCCCTTCACTTTCTCTTTCTACTTTCCTTTCTCTCCCTATGCTTTTTTTCTCTAATTTCTCTTTCTACTTTCTTTCTCTCTCTCCCTCTTCTTTCTCTTTCTTTTCTCTCTCCCCCTTCTTTCTTTCTCTATCTCCTATTTCTCTCTCCTTTTTTCTTTTTCTCTCTCTCCTCTCTCTCCTTCTCTCTTTCTTTCTTCTCTCTCTCTCTTCTTGTCTTTCTTCTCTCCTTGCCATTCTTTCTCTCCCCCTTCCTTTTTCCTTATTGTCTCCATCTTCTCCTCCTTATCCCTAACTTTTTCCCTCTTATCCTTCTTGGATTCTCTTTTTGTTCTTAATGGTTCCTTTCTCGTCAGCAAAATTTTCAAATTTCAATTTTTTAGAATCCATTCAATTTGTACAAAATTGCAGGACACATGGTAATCTAATCAAGTCATTCAATTAGCATCATAATTTCTACTTTTAAATGAAATTCAAATTTGCATTTGAAATGAAAAAACACTTGACAGAATAGGTGGACATCCATGGTTAATAGGAAAGAAGAATTGAATTTCAAATTCAACAATTTATCACTGTTTTGACCAATTTTAGAGGTTTATTTTGAAATTAACATTCTTAGAGGTGGATTAACAGACAAAAATTTGAAAACAAAGGCTCCTCCTACCTGAATTTTGGAATTCCAGTAAAGTTTTTGAAATTTTCAACGAGTCTTCGACATCACTGCTTTTTTTCGATTATTCCCTTCTTTTTCCAAACTAATTAAACTAGAATGGATTTGAGATTAAATTGAAACTGTCTGCGAGAAGAAGTAAGGAAATGAGATTTAAACTCATGGGGAATTTCTTGAATTACCTCTCCATGTATGGTGTCTTCTTCATCTAATGCTCCCTGGTTTATATATAGCTCCTACATCCCATTATATGCTTATTTTATTCACAAGGCATGGGCGAAGTCATTTGGCACAAGAATGGCAAGCCATAGGACGGAAAATTTACAAGTGAGGCAGCTCAAGGAAGAAGAAGCTCACTCAATAGCTTCAATGGCAGTGCAGTGAAAACATATACACATATTATTTTCATAATTTGCCAACGATGGGCCTAGTGGTCTCAATGGCACTCACGCTCTCCTCATTCACTCTTCCTCCCTCTTGATCGTGGGTTCAAATTCACCCCACACCTTTTTTCTTCCTTACGTTTTTATTTCCCTTATTTATTTCAATATATGGCTTATATATAATTTGTGTGTTTACAGTTCACCCAAGATAGGTAGCCTAGGTGGTAGTGCATTTTGCTACACAATATGGGGACCTGAGTTTGAGTCGCATCTGCCTTTTCCTTGATTCCCTTTCCTTTTTTTATCTTTTCCTTTATTTTCCTTTTATATTTAAAAATTAATTTTTTTCTAGTTTTAATTTTTCTAAAATTCTTATAATTTCATTTATAGTTTTCTCCCTCTATTCTTATATTTTCACTCACAAATATATATATATATATATATAAATCTACACGTTTTATTTTAATTTTTTTAATAAGTTTATATATATATTTGATAAATTTATAAATTTTTATATTAATATTTTTAAATATATATATTTCTATAAAATCTTATTTTATTATCCTAAAATTCAAAATATTAAATTGAAAATTTTACTTTTTATTTCTACTCATTTTTCTATTTCCCACGTATTTTTATAAATTTATTTCTTTAGTTTAATATCTATTTTATCCCACTATTTTCTATAAACCAAAAATTTTCTTTTACATGCATTTATTCTTTTTGTATTTCTTATAAATTAACTTAAAACTATTTTGTCTAAAGTTTTCTAAGATTATACTACCATTTATCTCAAATTTATTTATAATTAATTTTTTTACTCCAATAATTATAATAACCTTTCCAAATAGATTTTTTAAAATTAATCTTAACATATTTAGAATCACAATTATTCTAAAATAAATATGATTATCTTTTTTTAAAAAATTTATTTATTCTTATGCTATTTTATTTATTCTAAACAAATAAGAATATTTGTTATTTTAAACAGAATGTTACAATAACCATAACATTCAAGATCATCATAGTCATAATCACAAGCACCACAATGCAAAAGGAAACTTACCAAATACAAATATACTCAAATACAACTTAAAATTCAATTGATAATAAACATCTAAGTTTTATCATATCAAATATACAATCATTGTAATTTAGCAATGAAGTATCACCATCAAAATTTCAAAATAAAGTGTCACCAAGTAACAATAATAATGTCATGCAATGAAATGCAAACTTGACTACATGGAGATTTCCACCACATGATTGATCATTATAGGCCTTATCCCTTAACATGGTGTTCATCTTTGACCATTAGGGACTCCCCTAACTAATCCTATGAAAAAGAATGTGGTTTTGTTGGAAAAGGTGTGGATAGTAGCTTACCATGGTTAGGCCCTAACCTTTAGAGGAGGTTGCCTACCCATATATTCTATAAGCCCATTCAACGTTATTCCTACAAATTCATTCAACACTAGATCAATGGTCTAAGAGGCACCTCATAACTTATGTGTTTACTTATATGCACTAACTACTATGCATTATGTATGAATGCACATACAAGTTTTCCTTATAAATTCATACAACTTTAGTTTTATAAACACTCACCAAGTTCATCAACATGTAGTTCACCTTACTTGTAGTTACTAAGTTTAAGGACCAATCTAACAATCTCTTAAAACAAAATGGGAAATCCTCACCATAAATTTTCCATCATCACTTCAACTAACATCAGTAAGAAATTCTTAAATACACCATGTTAGGATAATTATTGGTTCTCAATAGTCATCTCAATGATGTCATATTGACAATAATAGCACAATCATTTCATCAAGAATGTAGTTATCTCAACAATATAACACTCTCAACAATAAAGTAGTCATAGGCTAAACAATATATGACAATTATATACTAAATTGTCATTATAACAATCGTCTATTTATTGTTTATGGTTGTTATGTAATTTTTTATTTTTCTATTGTGTGTCTATGACTTTTGTGCATTGTAAATATGATACCTAGAGTTACCTTAACTCAATTAAGTTAATTATTATCACATTTGATAGCTAGGAAGATTATCTACAACTTTTATATTTATCTCAAGACCTAGTTTGAAAATATAGTATGCCTAAAATTATAAATAATGGAATCCAAAAAAACATATAAATAATGTGAAACTTTTACCAAATTTTGGAAGCTTAACCTTTACTCATTAATTTGAACATATCTAGAGTTATAAAAATTTATTTTGAGTGAAATCAAAGTCATTGTTAGTTGACATCTAGGGCTACAACTTTCATGTAGACTATTTTTCCTAATGTTCACTCAAAAATCGTATGTTGATTGATTTAATCAATTAAAACCTATGTTAATTGTTTAAAACTAGAAAAAAAAATGCAAAAAATAGTCCTTTTATGCTGAATTTAATTGATTAGATATTATTTTAATAAATTAAAACAATACCAAAATTAGTCAAACAATTTCAATGGCTTGAATTAGTCGATTAAAAATTCATTTGATTGATTAGTATAGGAGTTATAATTAAGAACCAATCCTTGGAACTTATTTTATTCAACTAAAGATTAAGGATGGTCAATAAGAGCTTACATCATCTAAGCATATTAGGAAAATCTATTTAAGATTCAAGAACTAATATATCCTAGGTTGGTTAGAGCACTCCATGCATGTACATACAAAGCTAGGTATGAGAATGAAACTAGCATCTTGATGGTTCATTTCCTTAATATTGATGTATTAATTAACCTTAATGGATTGACTATATATTTAAATCTTTCCAAAGGAGATATAAAGTTATTTCATGGAGATTGGTTCAAGAAGGTAGGAACTACAATAAAAGATATTGTGACTTACTTCATTATAAAGGATAACAAGGAAGTCAAGTTTATAGATTTACCTTTAGTGGCAAGAATTTTACACGTGTTATCATATGATAATGTCACGAGGGAGGAACATTTAAGTAGGTGACAGATAAAATCTATTAGTATTATACTTTCTTTTGGTAGCAAAGGAGAAAAAGCTAGACCTAAGCCTCCTCATAGTGAAATGTTTGGGGCAAAATATGTTTGTCTTCAAGGGAACATGTAAATATATCCTATAAAAACATTGTTGATTAAAGTCTCTGATGCTTGTGGAATTCCTTTTGACAAAAAACCTAAAAATAGCAATATTGTGTGCATTAGGAAGGATAATCTGAAGAAAATAAAATTTGGAGTGCCTGTAAAAAAGACTTGAAGTGATTGACTTTTTTACACTCATAACATACTATAGGTGTTTTATCACTTGTTTCTTTGGAAAACTTCATAGAATAGTATCTTCATCAAGACCCATATTTCTTCTTCCACATGGAGTGAATCTTTCTAGATATGAAGGAGATCTTATCGTCTTTAGAGTTTTCCTCATTTTGTTCACTAGTGGATTTGTCTGCCACCATAGCCTTGGACGATTATGGAGAGATCTTCTTAACATTTTTAGCAGTGAGAGCATTGAAGTTTCTCTTCTTTCCTTTGTCTTGGTCTAGTTCGATCTCATAGATCCTTAGAATTCTCATTAGCTCCTTTAGTGAAATATAATTAAGATCCATAGACATCTAGATTATAGTAACTTGAGGTATCCACCTTTTAGGCAAGGTTTTGAGAATTTTATCAATATGATCAAAATTCTCATGGTGTTTACCTAGAGCCATGAGCTCATTGAAAATCGTTTGGAATCTTCCAAACATAGTTTGGATATCATCGTTCTCCTTCATCTTGAACAACTAATATTAGAATAAAATTGAGCTCTTTTCTCTTGAAAATGTTAGTCCTTCATATGTGACAATAAGAGTGTTTCATATATGTTTAACACTCTTGAATTCACTCACTTTAGAGTACTTTTTTTTGAAGATAGCACACACAAGAGAGTTTGTTGCTTTGGATTTAAGCAAGAATCTAGTCTTCTAGTTTTCTATCCACTTGCTCTTCTCAATGGGATTCTTATTTTGATTTAGTGGGATGTAATCTCACATTTCTTCTATGTACATCATGTCAATATACCATGACTCTAAATAGACTACCATCCTATTTTTATAGTAGTCATAATTTACTCCTTTAAACATAGAAGGCATGTTGGTTGTGTGTCCTTCGCTTTCCATCTTAGGATCGTTTGTCCCCTACACTATTAGATGTTCAACCTTTAGAGGTTGAGCTCAAATACCAACTAAAGGATTAGAAAACACACTAGAAGGAGGGTTCAATAGTGTGTGTGTGTGATATTTGTAAACTTTTCACAAAATCTTTTGGAAAAAACATATATAAAGAGGGAAAAATGTTTCGCAATTTGGATGTATAAAATTGTGAAAGTTGAAAAACACAGAAAACAAGTTTTATACTAGTTCACATAAACTCTTGAACTATGTTCAGTTCTTCCTCAACCTAAGGGGTTTCACTAATTAAAAACTTATTACAAACATGAGTAATGAATTTATCATTCCTAGCTATAAACACAAGTATTCTCTAAGTTACTTTTGACTTCTCAATCCAAGTTTTTTTTATTACCACCTCTGGCTACAAAACTTAATCGCCTAATTAAGTGTCCCAAGTATAATTTAACACTAAGTCACTCTAACTTTCACAAGATCTTTACAAGATAACTCACAAAGTGATGATATAGAAGTTCTAGCATAGATTATAACTTAATAAAGTTAAGGATATATAAATATTTACAAAGCAATAGTCTTAAGAATAGATATACAAAATATTGGATGTATAAGAACTTTTCAAGAATTGGTTCAGTCATTCTTTTTTCATGATCTTCATGCATTTGGTATATATAGGCTTAAAAAAGTAGTGTCTTTATGACTCAACATTCTTCTTTCCACTTTTCATTCTGTGGTGCATTAAATGTGTAACTTTTATTTACATCTTTGTACTGTAGATGTTTAACTTTTGTCAAAGGAGATAGAATACAATTGTCCTTTGTCTTTTTCTCTTTTTCGTTTTTTGAGTTTTGATAGATCAATTGGTTTTATAAACATTCCTACTTTAATCTTTTCTTGTTGATGGACTTTAAAGCTTGAGAGTTTTTTTGATTTAGAAGTCAATTTATCTTTCATCATGTCTATTGTTTTTTATTAAATTCTCATTTGAATTTAAATGTTAGAGTAACAATAAGGATAAAAATGAAAGTAAATTGTTATAGTAGTTATCATAGACATTTGAAAAGAGTAAGATTGAAATTAGACAATAAATGTGAAGGTAGAAAAATAGTCTAATGTTATTTAGAACATATACCAAGTTTAGGACGTATTTTCATATGTCTTTGACATATCATATTTGTCAAAACTTTGGACGTATATTTATAACAAAGATCTACTAGATGTGTCCAACATTTTTAACACTTTAGACGCGTACCTTATTCACTTATATTTATGCGTTTGAGTTAGAGAAATACAAATTTTTTTGTTTCTTTGGATGTATCCTTGTTAACATATCTCATCAACACATTAGTATACTTCAAATTATAATATTCTTTGTGATTATCAAAATAATAGATTTTTAGGAGTTTGACATTCATCCATGTCTTTGGTTCTAAGAGTTATGATATCTCACACCATAAACAATATTCTACAAAATTATGGATATGTTATGAGAATACTCCAATACACCTAACTATCATTAATACATTAATATAAGTTGTCATTAAACCTTATGCATATTTCTTCTCACTCAATGACTTTCACTCCAAGCCTTTGTTTATTATTCAAAGTTTAATTTCTCTATAGTTCCCATCATCTTAAGTTCTCCTCTATTATTGACTTCTAATTTCAATTTAATTATTTCTTTAATAAGATTCTTATTTAATAATTAATTCTTGTCTTATCTTCATAAATTCTTTTAAATATTCAACTATCGTCACTTGATCTATCATTCATGTATTACTCATAGTTAAGCCTTCTATTCATCACTTCTCTTATTCTTTATTCATATTCATCAAGCTCACTTGAGGGTTAACTAAACATACCTCTATAGGACCTAAATAAATCCCTATTTCACATTTTATTATTAATAATCAATTTTTTTATATATTTAAACATGGTTGGATTACAACCATAAATTTTAATATTCCAATCTTTACAAAGTGCCTAAGCACTCAATCTTAGCTTAAGTTGAACATTCAACTTAACACCACAATTTATGTCACTAGGACATAGTCTTTAGCATCACTCATATAATTAATACAATCACCTATATTAGAGTCTTCACACCAATAATGGGAATCAGCACCTCTCCCACTTATCACATCACCTAAAGAGGTAAAATCATACAATTTAGCATTAAACAATTAAATACAATTGCGTAGTCATACTTAAGACATATTTTAAACAACATTTCATGTCATACATCATCTATAAAGTTTCATATGCCATTTATCAAAAATAGAGAAGCAATGGATAATCACTAATTTCACCACTATAATTCATCAAAATCATATCCAAAAGTTATACAAACAATGTCATATCATCACCAAATTTAAATCAATAATTGTTACATCATTTTCATTCATTTTATGTCTCTAAAGTTTAAAAATTAAATGTTTCCATAACAAATTCACTACAACTATAGCTATTCAATTAGGGAATAAAACAAAATTAAAAAAAAAATTAGGTGCCAAGTAGTTACCAAATATTTACCTAAGGTTAGGGTATAATTACTCCAACTTTTCTTATCACTAAAACATCATTTTAAGTATTTAAAACACATTTTATCCTATTTTTTCAATTCATTCCTGCAACTAGTCCAATTTCATCCAAAAACATGTCAAAAACTCATTTTTATGTCTCCTTAGTATCAAAAATCATATATCCAATGATTATAAATATAAACCCCTAACATGAAAGCAACATTTTCAAGGGTTTTAAGCCATTAAATCCTTTGTTCTACAAAGAATATGCTAGACTAAATTTAAATGTATCAAAAATCACATGTATACACTTTCTACAGCACAACTAAAACCATAACAAGTCATCGACATGGAAATACATTCCCCATGTATTCAAAACAAAGCATAAGAGTAAGAGAACCCCCATACCTCTTGTAGTTTGCAAAAATTTGAAGAAAAAGAAATCAACTTTAAGTTCCTTTAGCTTTCTACAAACTATAAACTCCACTATAATCTTAAAAAGATAAAGTCTTTTGTAACATCCCTAATAATTAACGTCTCAGCGATTCACACTCTACGACATTTCACACTATGACACTTTACTTAACTTTCTTGTTGGTTAGAATCCTTCATTAGTTAGAACCCTCCGTAGGTAACTCTTTTTGAAACATTGTCAACTAGTTTTGATATTGTCTTTTGTAACATTTGGCTACTTTTCAAAATCAATTATTGATCCTACAAACCAACACATGGTTTTTTAGCATGTTTTATCCTCACTCACATTTTCTAGGAAACTTCCTAAAAGGTCACTCATACCATAATTACTTTAAGCCAAGCATGCTTAATTGTAAAGTTCTTAAGTGATAAACTACCAAAAAGTATACGCATCTTGTTAGTATAGGTAGTATCAATCAATTCCTTTAAGTATTCCTCAATTATACATTCTTACACTTGCACAACCTCTAGATCCCTCTCTTTCGAGTGTGTATTTGATTCAATCATATATCTCTCCTATTGAAAGCTTATAAGGAGTCGCTCTTTATTTGTGTTTCATCTCTTTTGTATTAACAATCACTTCCCACCCTCGTTAGTGTCTGGGATATTACATGTTCATCAGTTTCTACCTAATTTGTTCTCAAATCACACTTTATTAAGATAAATGCACGTTCTAATACCATTTGAGATGAAAGGAAAAAGGTTAAGGATAAGAGGTTTTCTATTACTCTTCTCTCATAAAACTCAAAACAAAATTTCTCTCTTTTTCTAAGTATGATTCGTGTACACATAATGGTGGGGTGGGATGAATTTTGGCTTTTAAACCTAGGTTATCTCATTATAGTTGGATCATAGGCTTAAGTCCACTAGGTCAGGCTTAATTAATATTGTCCAAAGACTTAATCTTGTTTAAAAACACTATTTATTTCCATTAGTTGTTGTATAGTTCTGTTAAAAATTTAATTAATGCTAATACACTCTAATTTATTTGACTTTCTGTTTATTTATTATTGTTTCATTAATGAGTTGACAATTAATTTTTTTCATTAATTTTATTGATCAAATTTCGTTAGTTTTTAACTTGAATTGACCAAACTTTAGTCATATTTTAATATTTTGAGTTTAATCTTTTAGTTTATTATCTCTTTCTAATTTTAATTAATTATTTCAAATTTAATAATTTAATTTAGTATTTATTAAATTATTACAATGTATAATAATAATAATTATTACTATTTTATTTTTTAGTATTAAATTTTTAGGATGTTGGACAAACAAAAGAGATCTAATTTTTGTTCTCTGATAAATTACTAGTGCAAGATTCACAACATGCGCTATTGAATATAATATTTAGAAGAAAATAATCAAATATTTAATTGAAGTTAATTAAAGATATAAAATGTCAATTTCACTAAATGCAAAAACAAACAAATTCAGTCACAATAATTCCCAAAGTTCGGCCCCATGATGATTGATTGAAGACTCCAAGCATATTATTATCTTTTCTATCCATCAGTTATCATCTCCGAAAACAGCAACAGCCTACGTGCTTGGTCCCGATACCATCAAAACATTTACAGCTTGAGTTTATCATTCATGCAAGATTATACGTTGCGTTTGATATTCTTTCTGACAGGATGTTGCATCTGATATAAATATATTGAATTGAATTGAAGTATATTAATAATGCAAAAATGTCTCTTTTATATTTTTTATAATTATATTATTAATATAAAATATTTATCAACTTTGTTATGATTAATCTCCGTTTAATAATCTGATCAAAGAGGTTTCAATTATATTTTTTTATTTATAAAATTCAAACTCAAAAATCTCATTTAATGAAATTGAGTCTCACTTAAATTAACGACTTATTTTTTTATATTTTTATATAATAAAAAATAATAATTTATATAATAATTATTTAAAAATTATATCTAAATAATTTTTATTTATTACGTTAAACTCTTAAACATTTATATCGACGGGTCACTACGCACTTATGTAAACAATGGATCCTGATTATTTTATATTTACATATTTTTCTACGCCCTCTATAAAATATTAAATTGCCTCATAAATATATAAAGACAGAATAAAGAGCAAATAAGACTCTTTAAATGAGTGTAAAATCATGTGGAATAAATTTTTCGTAAATAATTTTCTGACAAATACACACTTTTATTTGTTCAAAGAAGAGATGGGAAAGAGAGAAACTTTAATGAAGAGGAAAGGTAATTATTTTTTTGTTTAATTCATAAAGAAAAAAAGAAACGTTTTAAAAATTAATTAATTTTTTTGTATTTATAATTTTAAATTTTAAAATATATAAATAATTTAGTCATCAAAATTAAAATATTTTTAAATCTTCTTTCTCTTTCCCTCCGAATTCTTTCAATATTAGAGGGAAGAAAATAGTTTGTTCTCCTATATCCTGATTTACTCTCTTCTTAAAAATTAAACTACATAGCAAAATTTTAAAAATATTTTCCCTTATTCTCTCCTCCTTTCATTTTTCTTCAACTAAACATTAAAAAAATAGTTTGATACAATTTTTTTTTAAAAAAGTCATTCAAATCAAACATAAAATAAAAATGTGGTTCAAATTGGTTCACTTTAAATTTGTAATTTTGTTTGATTTGATTTCAAAAATAAATATTTGTTTTAATCTATTATCACAATGTAAAATCTATTAACTAAATACACATAATTATTATGCTATATTATTTTAAAAATATTTTTTTTGTTAAATTTCATTTAAAAATTTTTAGTTTGAAAAGATTTTTATGCTTTTACTTAGCATTATTCCAAAATAATATTAACAACTCTTTTTGTAAGATAAAAGTAAGTAAATTGTTCATCACTTAATATTTAATACTATTCATTTAACAATATTGAGTCTGATTGTTTAAATTTAAAAATAAGTATTTGTGAAGAGATCAATTTTATTTGAATCTGCTAGTTTAATTGTAAAGCTAAAAGTAAGGATATCTATAAAAAAGATATTTTAACATTAAAGTTAATGTTTAAATTAATAGAATAATAATATATGAAAAAATGTGCACATCTTATGTCTCATCATGTGATCTATGTAGGAGGTTTGGATGCGGATAAGTTACTGCTTAAAAGTGAGTCAGTTTAGATCTAAGTAAGTAATTGTTGGAACACTTAAACATGATCGTGAGGTAATTTTATAAGATGTGAAAGGTTTCAAGTGATAAATATTTTGGAGTTTCTAATGTGCATGTCATGAACACAAACAAATCCAATTATTTAATGAACTTTTAATATATTTTAAATGAGTCATCATCTTAATAAGAATTTGAGAGCTAAAATGTGCTTAGTCAAATTTTATTGAATTGAACATAATGATATAAAAATGCACTCTAATGTAAATCTTATACATATTTATATACATATAGCTAATGGGTATAATTCAATTGACAATACACACTAAATTTGTATGTAAGAGATAATTTGGGTTCGATGTCTACATAACATGTTCTTAAAAGGGAAGAGGAGTTTTAAGTATGACAAAATTTTAAACACGAGATTTGTTCAATAGCCAATTCAAAAGATGGCAGCTAACTTGTGAAAATATTTCAGAGTGCTACCGTAGAGTTAAAAGTTCTAATTAAAGTAGTTAAAAGAAAAATATATATATATACAACTTTTATATCATTTATGTCTCTGTATGTATTTAAGAATCCAAATCTAGCAAAAAAGAAGACTATATGAAAGTTAAAAACCGACGGAAGCAACTTTGAACGGATTCTTGTGATGAATGAACCTAATGGTTGATGTTACGAAATGTAAGCACAGAAAACGGATACAAATGAGTGTGATGGATTTTTTGTCTTTTAATTCTTAATGTTTGATTTTAGTTGAGAAGTGGTGTTGTTTTGGTTGGCCCATCATTTGTAAAGAAAACGTACCGTGACAAATGATACATTCTTTAATTTGTTAGGAGAGGTGATGAAGTCATTATTATTAGCAAATCAGAAATTGAAGAAGACTTCCAAGTTCGTATTACTGTTTGGTGGTTTGGACGATAATAAATGTGGCTATAGGAAACTTGCAACCCACGTTATCCGTTTTGTTGGAACATTATATGTTAGATTTATAGGTATATATACTCATTCAAATTACTTGTTTAATTTACAGATTAAAGAATTTTCAAGCTTAATTTATTTCCAATATCAAATTATATTGATATAATTTTTATAACTATTATACTATTTAATAATTTTATATAAAAAATAAATTTTATTAATTTAATTATTAAATTATAATTTTATATTATCTTAATTATTTATGTTAAATTTTATAAAAAATTTAAATAATAAAAAAAAAATTATCCATATTATATATATACATATATATATATATATATATAAATATATTTATGTTCATTTCAATCTATATTAATGAGATATCAAAT
>JAMLFT010006469.1:0-16008 GCA_026544285.1 Pachyrhizus erosus
TGTAAAATGAGATGATAATAGAACTTTAGACTTTGGGAGGAAATAAAACTTGATTTTTCTTAGATACAAATGAAAATTTTCTTAATTAATCAATTTATATATCAATTTTTTTTATATCAATTTATATATCAACATAAATGATAATTGATAATTAAAATTCTTTCTAATATAATTAATAAAAAAAAAATCTATGCATTAATGACAATTGACCTACTTATATTTTTAAGGAAAATAACTAAACTACATTGCCAGAAACACGGATGTCTCCATATATATTATGTTAAATTAATAAAGGATACTACAACAAGGTAAAATTATATTTACTGTATAGAATATATTGCATTTCAGTGGCAAGCTTTTTGTAGCTGTCAATGGAAGTAGAAAAACATATAATGATGTCATGATCTTTTAATATAATTGATTTCATATGTTCAAGATGAAATTCTCATTGAAGAACCCAAGAATTTTGTTCATCAGGGGAAAATACAGCCCTTAATAGAGGAAGCTGTCCTGCAGGTATCCAAATGGGGTTTTGACATTGAAGAACTTCACGTGCAGAGGAAGTGTCAAACAAGAGGCTTACTTCTTTGGTTGAAGTCCATGTACAGTCAAACAGAATGTGAATTAGCAGGGATTTCTTGGTAAAATACACATATGGCAGGTTTGAATACGATCTTCTTTGCTTATTGCTGTTATTATGCATTATATGTTACATGTTTTCTTTCATTATTTCTACAACAAATTCTTAGTTGCCATATACTACTGATGGGATACATGACATGACCCCCTTTTGGCACATGCCTCCTGTATTCATTTCTGACATTCTGCAGGCTAAATTGTAGATTTTGAAAGTTATTATGAATGTATTGAATAAATACAATACTTAATTACATATCAGTGGCATCTTTTTAGATCAAGGAATGTTTATAGAGATGCCATCAGCTTTTAGCTCAATTGACACGAACTCATCTTTAAGTTAGAGTGTGATGATGATGATGTTCGCTAGTTATAGACACACTCGCACACAAGCATTATCTCCTCCCAAAAACTCTATCATCGATGATATACTTACCAAAGCTTTCAACGATTCCTCTAAATTGATTTGATCTAATCTTATTGGAGCAAAATACATATTTCAAATATATCATGTACCACGGGGGAAAAAAAAAAAAAGAAGCAGAATCATAAAATAATGCTTATTTCTGTTGTAACTAGCAGAGTTCAACTTATTTTTTCAAATTAAATTCAACTTGTTACTTGTGTGAATCTTACGTTTCCCTTTCCAAGACGAAACAGGGACTGGACGATGGAGTGGTCCCGCCAACAATGGCGGAATACATATCACGGGTATCGCCAAAGGCAGTAATCCATAAGCTTCCAAACGAGAGCCACTTCTCCTATTTCTTTTCCTGTGATGAGTGCCATTGGAAGATTTTTTCCACTCTTTTTGGAACCCCACAAGGTCCAGTTGAACGACAAGTGGAAACTGCATTCGAGGAAAATACGGAAGATGTTTCACAAATATCTGTTTCTAACACGTAATGATACTAAACTGCTAACATATATCAACATTTTATTAGGTTGGACGTAAATAACACAGGCGGCTCCTATGCATGGTGAAGCTTCAAAGGTTAAGAAAGCATTCTTTACGATTCTTAAAATTTTGAATCATAAGAGATTTAGAGGTGTAGGTAAACCCGACCTGCCAGTTACATTGTTTTTCGTAACCTTCCCCCTTTCTAAGCAAATAGTATCTTATCAGTTATCTGTCTGACATAACATAACAGTCTGGTCCCTAAGAGTGTTTCTTCTCCTGACCTGTGTCTCTGTCTTCTTGCACTGTCTTTTGTCCATCTTTTCTTAGTCTGAGTATTTTAAGGTTAAAGAATTAATAAATAATGTTTTATTGAAAATTATGGTAAAGTGTATTAATAATATTAAATGCTATATTTTGTGTAACAACTTCTAATTACACTTTTCTTTCTTTTTTTCATATTCTCTTCATTTCAAATTGATTTTTCTATTTTGGGGTCAGTCACTTCTTTGCATATTCAAAAGGAGATCAATGTTTCAACAGTCCAACTAGTGACCTCTTTTATTTTTATTTTTTGGGAAACGAAATAGGAGATAAGTGATGTTGCAGGTTTTTTAACATTACAGTTAAGCGGAATCAATTAACTGCGTATTTGGTTTTACGTTTATTAATTGATTCCAAATTCAAAATCGATTTTATATAAATTTTTATCCGTTTAGTTTTATAGTGAAGAAGAATTCAAAATTGATTCTACATTGAAACAAGTTTAGATAATTTTTGTATTACATAAAAAAAATTATATTTTAAGTAGTTTTTACATTAAATTAAAAAATTATACTGAATTTTATTCATAAGTTGTTTTTATAATAAAAAATATTTAAATATAAATTATATTATTTAAAAATTAATTTTATAAATTAATTCTATTTATAATGTATTTTATTAACGCTTATTCAAACATCTATTAATTATCACTATTTCCATCTTTTATAGATGATCCAATGTAAATATCAGTTTTGTTCTTTCCGCCAAGATCCATGAAGACTTGATCATTAGTGTTGTGAAGTGACTAGAGTTGATATTCTTGTCTGAGTTTTTTTCAAATTCATATGGAATCACATTTATTATGTTTATGAAGGATATTTGAGGGATTGAGTAGTCTTCAGAGTATGGTAGCAGTTAAGGAAAAAAAAAAAAAAACAGGTTACTTGGGACCAGATTTTGAACATAACTAACAAATATATACAAATCACAACTTTGAAATTTGAAAGGCATTTTAGGAAAATTACTTTTTTTTAATCCTCTATCTTGTATTCTCCTCAATTTAAAGTAGCCAATTCCAAAAATTTTACATTATATACGGCCATTTTTATTTCTCTCTTTGTGTGTGTATATATATATATATATATATATACTGGTATCTCAAAAATATACTTTAAAATTAAATGAGACAATTTTGATTCTACCATTTTTAACATTTTTTTGTTTACAAAACATTTTTGCATCTAAATAACATGGTACTGTATCTCGTTTTTACTATAAATAAAAAAATAATTAATATCACACTTATTTAAAAATAAGTTAATTTTATTAAATTATGTCAATTTTTATCAAAATAATAAACTTGTTTTTTAAATTATTTTTTTATTATCACACATATCATGGCTTTTAAAAAAGTAAAGAGAAACAAAATAAAATAAAAAATAGAGAATAAAATGTTAATATACTTGCTGGATGAAAGACCAAAGTAGAAATTAACAGGGCAGAGTAAATAATAGAGGACCAAAAGAGGGGGAAAACAAAATAATAAGGAAAGGAAGGAACTAGGAAGTGGTAGTAATGATGAAAGTAAAATGCTTTGGTTTTAAGCCTTGTGAACTATCAAATAGTAAAGTTATAACAGAGCTTCCTCATCTCAATAAATGTATTATTTATTTGAATGATTGCATCATCGCATGTATGTTAAAAACGATGAGCAGAAGAAAGGATTGAACCAGCTTCAAAATGCTGTTTGGTCTTCCCAAGTAACGCTTCATTAATTTGGATGCAAGGTTGTGGTACACACCTGCTTTGGGATGATTCACACTTTACAACCATCACCATCTTTGTCTTTTGGAGTGCGCTCTTTGCAATGATATTTTTTAAAATTGGCAACAGAAAAATAATTGGAAAAACACATTTAAAATATTTAGTAAAATAATTTGTGAAGAGCTTGACTCAGAAAAACAGTCCAAATATAGACCATTGAAAATTCCATTAGACATAACATGGAGGGAAAATGTAGTCAAACCAAGCACATACTTGTTACTATCAAGATCACTAATCATGGAAGAAGTAGCCTCGAATAAAAATATTATTATTTTTTATTTATAAGATATTGACTAATTTATATATATTAAAAAATATAAATTTAAATATTAACATTAATTTTTTTTATAATTATAATAAAAAATAAGATTTTTTTATTTTTGTGATTTAGATTTTTTCTATTTTAGTTTTTTAATTTTTTTTATTTTAGTATTTGCTATCAGTTAATGTTTTAATTTTAGTTTTTATTATTCTTTAAATAATGTTATAATAACCACTTGACAATTTAATTATTTATCATTAGAGGGTCTAACATAACAATTATATGTAGTTTTTTTGTCAAAATATGTTTTTAATTATTTAATTAACTTGTTTAATGTCATTAATTATTTTAAATAAATAATGATTTAAAATTTAGTTTATTGAAAAAATATATATAATTGTCTTGTCAAACTCTTGAAAATATGATAATGGACTATAAAAATTATTGTTACGATATAATGTAATATTTTTATTTGACAACGAAGTTAAAAAAATATAAAAGACCATAACCAAAAAGATTTTATTTTTCAAGGATCAAATTGATATTTAAGTCTTTTTTTTTTTTACTTAATGAAAATCTATTCATTTTCTCTATTTTTCATCTAAGAGAGAAATAGACAATTTAGAGTAGCACTTAATTACTCCTATTATGGAATGAATGAATAAGATTATTTTAGTAAAAAAAAATACTAACATGGTATGACATATTAATACATGACTTTGTCCTTTAAGCAATCTAGTTAGAAGTTCAATCTCTTATTCATGCATATGAAAAAATATATATTGAGAGAAATCAATCTCTTAAATAGATCTCCGTATTTTGACCAATTAATCTTTAGTTCTTGGCCAAAAAATATTTAAATTGACAAAAAAAGGTCAAAAAATAATTAATACATAAGATACTTGAAATGAAATCTTATAAAAAGGATAAAAAAATTTCAAAACAATGTCTTATAAATAAGAACTTAATCCCTATAAATAAAGTTCACTTTTAACACATTTTATAAAATAAAATATAAAAAATTGATAATTAAAAATAGATTAACTAAAAGTGAATTTTTCTTATTTATAAGGATTAAAAACATGTTTAACCCTTTATTTGAAAATATGTCACAAATAAAAAAATATCATTTAGTGGCATGGGATAAAATTTGTTATCCATGTTTAAAAGCATGGATAAAATTCAAAGTTAGATTATCTAAAATATGAACTAATTTTAATTTATAAAAATATTTTATTTTATTATTTTTTCTCTTAAAAATATTTCTAAATAAATTTATTCCAACAAGCCACTCACATGTTTAGTTGCAATAAATTTAGGTAATTTTGCATTGATTAAAACATTTTATATTGAAGTTCTATTAGTTTATTTTTAAAATAAAAATATTTAAATACAAATCACTTTACCTCAATAAATTTTAAAAAATTAATGTTAATCAAAATAAATTTTACAAATGCTTATTCAAACAGACAAGATATGTGATGAAACATGTTTACGGTTCCCGTTAAATGGGATACTAGCTCTGTGGTGACTCATCATGGAAAGCATGTTTATACTTATCCAAACACTGCACCAAGGTTTGTTTCACCAGATTCCTTGCTATAGTAAAGTTATGTGAGATGCCACAAAGGTGAGTTCTCCAATAACCAGTGTAGATATGAAACCTTTATAGGCTGGAAACCTCCCCTAGAAGGTGCCATCAAGTTGAACATACCTCTGGACGTGCAGCGTGAGAGGGAATCATAAGAGACGCCACTAGTGCACTTGTTATATGATTCCATTGTAACTTAGGAATAAATATATTATGAGAAATAAATATATTATCAATAAGTATATTGGGTGTTTGAATTATTTTAAAAAGTAGGATTAAAAGATATTCTATCAGTTTTGGATGATATTTGAATTGAATGTTTTTTAAAATTATAATTTTTTATCAAGTGAAAATTTTGTATGCGACTAACAAGTGACTTCTATTACACTTACACGAATGCTCTTCTATATAATACTCTTTTATATAATAGTATGTAGAAATAGTTATTTACTTTATACCCTTATTATATTTTTGCTTGCAAATAAAACTCTTTTTTTCTTTTATTCCTTTTTGCACAAAAGATAATTTTTTTTTCTACTACATTGATTACAAATTCAATTATGTATCGTCACAATAATATATGATTTGTGTATATTTAATTAAAAAAAGCAAAATTGTAGTAAATAGTTAAAGGTGTGATATATAAGTGGTGTGTCAATTACTATGGTAGCCACCCACAGTATCTATTTATGTGTGCTAAAAAATGAGTAAATCTTCTGCTCCTCAAGATTGGATAGGTCGAACATTTTAATCTCAATTTTTAAAAACCTATTAATCCTTAACTCTTCAAAAAATATTAATTTTCTTTCTTTTTCATTTTACATATCCTTGTCATTTTGCACTGTCAGGACCAATAAAAGGTTTCTAAAACCCCTGGGACTAAAATAAGTAACCTGTAGAATCTCCATCACTAAGAGAATTCCTAATTTTTGATTGTTTTCTTCTATTATTACAAACTTAAGTTGAAATTTCGTATCTGACAAACAGACAATGTACTTTATCCTCTAACATATTCTAAAACAAACTGAATTTCAAATTTAGTTCGCAAAGATTGACGCAGTTAACATTACAAAGTAGAGGGATAAAGGGAGCTTAGGCATAGTCTAGTACTAATGAGTTGGGAGCTTCCATCAGAGTACTAATATGAGCTGGAAGTCCCCACTTCAACCACCGATTAATGAAATATGTGTCTCCAAGTACCAACCCCCACCCCAAAAAAAGGGGGGAAAAAACGTTAAAAAATTGGCAATAAATAAAATAGAAGTGCATGTTGTCACAGACCATTTTTGTTCCAGAGAATCAGATGGATGAGGCAATAAAATAAGCTCCAACTATACTGTTTAGTGATGCTAATCACGGTTACTAGGGTATTATTCGTTTAAGGTTCATGTTTTATATTTAATCGGTTCCTTGATTTCAATTTTCAAAGTAAAAACATAGTAGCATCAAAGAAATGAAACAATGAAATTAAATTTACATTTATATCATAACTAAGAATAAAAAAATGAGGAACTTTGACCAGAATGATGCTTGTCCTTGATTGTGGAAGCACAAAAAGGATTCGGACAGTTCATTTGTCCTTCTGTCAATTCACATCATGATTCATGAACCACGTTTCTTCCCCTAAGGGCAAATAGTGTGAAAGTAAATGAAAATACAAATTAATAAATATAGCAAGTAAAACAATTTTCACCCCAAATCAAAAGCCTCCAAGAAACGTTAGGTACACATAAAAATAGGAAAAATAAATAAAAGGAACACTCATTTTAAATAAACTCTTTCTGTTTTATTTCTTCAGTGATATATTTTCAATCCTACTTTAATGCTTTCCATCCTTTAACTTGTATGATCAACGGTCCACACCCTTGTCCATAGCTAACTCTGCATTTAAGCTGCTGCTTTCAACCTTGGGTGGACCTGAATGGCGCCTTGGCCTGGCAGGTGAAGCTGGGAAAGAAAGCCGCTTCTTTGCACTCCCTAAGGATCCCTTCTCTGTTTTTCCATTTTCTGGGGCTAATGGACTTTGTGTCCTAGACTTGGCTTTTGCAGATTGTGTTGGCACCATGTAACTTGGAACTGCTGGAGAGCTAGCAAGGCTCTCGTCATCTCTCACTGATGAACCGGCAATGGAATGCCTCCGGAACCGGTCTGATTGAACACTGACCAAGCTTTTGGAGTCCTCGTCCGTAACCCAGCTGCCCCTTGGGCTTGCCTTTTTTGGTTTCCTAGCAGATGCTGAAGCAGGCTTGGAAGGAGTAGACTGAAAGCTAGGCGAGCCAGGATTCTGGCTGGCTGTTGGAGAGTGCTTTTCTGAATTGAGCTGGAAACGAGCGAATGACTTGCTGATCTCTCCACCAGTAATGCTGCGGCTTGAGCTTCTTACAGATGAATGGTCGTTCAACTCTTTATCCAAATGGCTACGGCTCTCCCAAGGTCGGGCTGCCATCCATCGTTCCAACCAGCTCCAACCCCAGGTTGGATTGGTTGGATCCATGAACATTGGATTTATAGATCTAGATGAGTTCTTCCAGTTTTGCTGCCAAATATTTTATGCCCCCAAATATCAAACACTAAATTTGTTCAAAGCATCGAGGAACTTACACTTATGATTTTAAATTATATCTTAGGCAGACATGCTATTCCTTCAAAATATGCTAGGCACATAATATGGCAACAAAAACAACGTGAAATTAGCTACATAAATGATATGATGTCACTTGGCACGGTTAAAAATCAAAATTTCAGGAATATTATTTAGCTTGAGACATGTTACAACTTAACAAAGCATTAGCATATCATTGGATTATGCAAAAGATTGCTGGGGTAATGAGAAAGGAGAGTACAGAGGACGTGGCTCTGGAGATAGTGACAAGATAGAAATGGACTCTTGCACTTATCAGGACAAAGTTTCAGATGGAAAGAGTAACAGCCTCAAGAGATAAGGAAACAATGGAGAGTATACACAATAGTATAAATAAGGATGCTTGATTTCTCATTTTAGTGTTTATAATATGTGATATTTTTTCAAAGATGTTTCAGTTCATATTAAATTTTTTATTTTTCATCCATTTCCTAAAATATATAAATTGATGAGAAAAATAGAAAAACCTGATGAGTGAATGCATAAGCCAGTGCTCTCTCTCTTCTCATAGCAGCCTCATACTTGCTCAATAACTTGGCTTCGATTTGTTCTTTTGATTGTAGGCTGTCATCCCATTCCTCTCCCATCTATTATGATAATTTGTAGTAAGTTAAAAGCATTGCAAACACAATATGTTAAAAAGTCAAACGAGATTAGCATTTCAAAATAAATTAGGAAATGAAACCAGACCCGCAAGCTCTCAAGCTCTCTTGCATGCTTCTGTAAGAGCTGTCTCTGCAGAGCCTGATTCTCCTCTAACATTCTGATCCTCCTGGAACGAATCTGAGACTGTAAGCGAGATAATGTCTGCATAGAGCGGAGGGTACTTGTGGCTTGGCGTTTTACAACTGGCCCTTCCATCAATAATTTCAACCTGACCAGCCCCCTTAAAGCCCGCAATGCTCTTCTTGCCTAAATGATTTCAAAAGAAAGTGTAGGTTGAAAAGTAATTCAAATAACAATTTCTTTTGTGGCAATTATTGGTTGACACTGACAGCTTCATAACTGTGTATAAAGAGTACATTTAACAAAGATATTGTATGGATTCAAATTTAAAGAGTTAAAATTTGATATATTGTTACAGAAACTTTTAATCAATTAGTAAACAAGAAATTGCCACATTATTCTTGTAACTGAAGTTTTTCTCTTGTAGTAAAATATTACAAATAATCTAGTATCTAATGATCTCATCCCCTGTATTTGCATTTAACCCATTTATTCTGAAAACTGACACAAACCCCTTGTATAAAAAATATTAAGTTGTTAACTGAACAGTTACTCATAAATATCTCGAGACCAAATTTGTTGAGCCCTAATAGTAATATTCAGAAAACGAGAAGAATGCATTTCGTGTGGCTGAATTAAAGGCTCATTTTGGTTCCCAACCACATGAATTAAAGGTGGAGTTGCACCAAACAAATATGTTCTTTATAAGATTCAATAAGAATATGAATAGCATTTGATTACAAAACAATGAGTTAATGGCCCAATTTTAAAAAGGAAAAAATGTAGATGCATTTCCTTAGGTACTTTTGGTGTTGCTCTCCAAACAAAATTGAAGTTTCACATTAGTAATTCACTTAATAAAGGTTTGCATCAAATGCTAACAGAGATTATCAAGGCAAAATTGCAATTATGATTGAAGAACGACACCAAAAGCACCTATGGAACTATATCTAAGTTTTGTCCTTTAACAAATCTTTTCTGCTTGATATTTGATAGCATTTTAGAGTTAGCTGTACTCCCTCCATTCTCTTTTATAAGAAAAAAAATGTTTTCGTACATATTAAAAAATCAGTTAACTATGTTAAATTTTATTAATTTCATAATATTCTTCTTAAATTACCCTTGTTGTTTAAGAGACTCTTTGGAACTTGTTTACAAATGAAAAGTGAAAGAAAGAGAGTTGTTGAAAATACAAAAAAAATTAAATGAAAGGTATTTTAGGAAGAGTAGCATTAAATAAAGTAAAAGTAGTTAAAATTTATTTTTATTTGATAAAAAAAATTAGTTAACTTTTTGTTTATAATCGAGAATGTAGACAGTATCATCTCTTTAATAGATACAAGGGAATTTTGTGTAGGATTTTTAAAAAAAAAATGACTCTCATTGAATGTTGAATTAAATGAATTGTGAAAAAGGAAAGGGAAGGGGGAATAATTAGTGAAGTAGTTTATATTGCTTTAAATAAAAATTGCATACCAAGTATCCACGAAAAGCTGTTTGAATTTTGATTGCTGCCACTTCATCCTTTGGTTTACCAGCAAAACGAGCAATTGGGGCAGCTTCAACCCTTACAGGCTCTATCTGAACAGAAGGAACAGGTTCCTCGGCATCGATGGCAGTTGCAACTTCAACGACATGATCGTGATCATGACTGATTTCATTTTCAATATCAGTTAGTTTAATCTCTTCTGGTGGAGGAAGAGGTGGTGGTGCTTTATCAGCTTCTGAGTATGAGACTGAAGTCTCCAATTTTTGCTTCCCAAACCATTTCTTCTTAGATTTACCTGATTTCTGCATAAACAATTGATAAACTATAAGAAACATCCCAGAAAATTGAGATAAGTTGAATTAAATTTCATCCAAACCTGATCTTTCTTCTCCTTTGAGTCAGGGCTGAGTGCTTTCTTCACGCTAGAAAACCAATTTCCTTTCCTCCCCATTTTCTTGGCATTCCTAATTTGATCCTTTACACCAAACGAGCAAAAAAAAACAGGAAATTTTAAAGATCTGAAACCTCACAGACCAAAACAATTTAATTTTTTAAAAGAAATCCAATGGCACCTGGTGATATTATTAAATGTCATAATTAGGACTACCAAATTTGACACTGAAAAGGGAAGAGTCTCAATAATTTTGTAACACAACATAATTATTCCTTTTTTAAAAAAAAAATGGAAAAGAACAATAAGCTTCTGCAAAACAAATTTGTCATAAACATGATAGAGAAATAGAGGTAAAAAAAGAAAAAAGAGAAAGTCTTATGCTAAAAAGCCATTCAAATTCCAAATAATCCTAGTTGTAAATCAATTCGGCATTAATTCTATCTGGGTAAATGAACTTAAATCACGTTCCAAAAAACCAAACAAGAGGTTTCTAAACCTCGTTCACCGAATAATGTTGAGTCAAAAAAGAAAACTAGTGAATTAATTTTCCCTTTTTGCATTTTCACATAGACTTGTCACACGAGAATTCAGATTCAAGTGGTTTAATTAGCCAAAGTTGAAGTTACGAGGCTTTCACCAAAGGAAAAAAATAAGAAATTGAGGGAACTCAACAGAATAAGAGAGAATTACACATAAAAGAGAAAGTGGGAAAATGTAAGATAAGATAACAAAACAAAAATGAAGCTGAAATTAAGGTTCCAATGAAGATGTAAAATGAGAGAGTACCTGAACTGAAACAAAGTGACAGATCTCAAATATGTTCTTCTGACCCTGTCTCTCTCTCAACAAAAAGATTGCAACTTGAAGATCACACTTGCACCAAACTATGCCTTTCTCTCTCTCTCCTTGTGAAGAGGGAAATCAGATCTTGCCAAATGCTAAGAGAGGATAGTTTGAATTATAGGACCAGCTGTTTCTGCTAATATTGAGACCTCGCCACTTGGGTTGGTCACAGTGGGCCCTGAGGTGCTTTACCATGTTCAATTCAAATCAAATTAACCAAAATGTGTGAAGGATATAATGCTGCAATGAATCAATTTTATAACTTAGCAAAGATATAAAAAGAAAATAAAGTAGTATTAAATAATATAAGGCAGGTAAAGGAGAAATATAGATGTAAATAAGTTGAAAAATGTGGTAGAAAAATTTATTATCAATATATCATCACTCACGAGTAAATCATGTAGGTGATGATGGCTAATGTGGTGCTGACAATTAGCATTCATGCCTTGTAGTAATTCTTAGCATTTTTTAAGTTTTCTCACCTTAATTATTGGTTATCGTTTAGTGAAGCTAAAAAATAGTAAATCTTCTCTTTTTATTTTTTATTCTTTATTCTTTTACTATGATACTAGTATGGAATATTTATTAATTTTATTAATAATTAATTTTTATTAAAAATTACTTGATTATTTTAGTAAAATCTCTTGTTTTAATTTTTTTTATTTATAAAACTCGAATTCAAAATTCAAACAAATGAAATATTAGTACATCGTTTCTGGTTTGCTCCTTCTCCCGTTTCTTTCTAGTAAAATCATAGTCATATATTATTACGTTTTACCGTCTATAATGTTCAGTTAATTTATTTCGTAATTAATGAATCAGTCACAGCATTTGTCAATGTTCATAATGATTAATTAATATTTTTGAAAATGAACTTATATTTTGGGAGATTGGTGAACTGATTAAATCCAGTGACATTTACTAATTTTGCTATCTCAATTGACCATTTTCCAAAACAACAGCTGATCTTATTTAATACTATTAACCAATCTTAAGATGATGAATTAACCAGTGACATTTGTGATTTTGTTAATTAAAAAGATCTTGGAGAGAAAGTTGACTAAAAGTGATCACGATCAATAAAGCGATTTACTGCTAGTTAATGCAACTTTTGTTTCAATAATGAGTGTTAAATAAATTATTTCCTTCGTTTTATGTTAATAGTCATTCTAAGTTATTTTATACAAATAAGAAAAACTCGTTTAATATAAAAAAGAGAGTAACAATTTTATTAAATTAATTTCCATCTTAATTAATTTTATTGAATAATGAATCTAAAATAATAATATTATTAAAAATATAAATGAAAAAACAATTAATATTATTTTAAAAAATTAAAATGATAATTAATTTAGAATAAATTTATTTTTTTATGAAACAATTAAAATTGGACGGAATAAGTACTTAAGTTAAAGTAATTATATTACTTTCTTCTTTTCAAAATGATTGAATTTTAAATTTTTTACATATATTAAAAAAAATTCCAAAATAATAATATTTATTATAAGATAATTCTATAAAAATATCTTTATTTTTTAATTTCAATAAATTTATTAATAAGTTTTTTAAAACAACAATATTTATAAGAAGATAAATTTTAAATAAATATTTTAATATTTGATTGAAAAGTGAAAATATCAATTATTTTAGAATATTTTTAAAAAAATTAAAATTCTAATAATTTTGAGATTAAGAGAGTAATGATTTGTGTAAATATGAAAAGAAAATAAAGTAGTAGCATGAGTAGTTCATTGTGTATTTATTGAAAAGAAACACTTTATTAAAATGATACTTTCTTAGTCTCAAAATAATTATAATTTTAAATTTTTTTTACAGATTAAGAAAATTAACTATTATAATAAAATAATATTTACTATAAGATAATTTTACTATTCTTATTTTTTTTAATTTTAATAAATGTATTATTAAATTTTATAAGATAACAATATTTATTAGAGGATAAAATTATAATATATATTTTAATATCTTATTAAAAAGTGAAAACAATAGTCATTTTAAAATATTTTTTATAAATCTTAAATCACAATCATTTTGAGATAGAAAAAAATATGGTATAGTTGACAAATAATTATCTTTTAAACATATGGTTATGAATTTAATTTTTAAATATACATATATAAAAAATATGTATTTAGAAGATATATTAATCTCTTAAATAGATATTCATACTATAAAAAATTAGTTTTTAACTCTTAATTGGAGAATATTTTAACAAAATAATATAATTATGGCATTCTTCGAAGGTTTTTAGCTCTTCATAGACTACAGTTTTTCTATACAGACTTATGACATTCTTACAAAGGTTTTATATTAAGATGTAAAAAATTTAATTGGAATTGAATTCTAAATTACAATTTATAAAATTATATGCGGCTTAAATATGAATTGGTTATTAAAAAATAATATTTTTTTAGTTTTGATCTTTAAGAGAGAAAAAATGACTTTGATAAGTTGAATAATATCATTTTTTGGTTTTAGTTTCTAATATTAAATAATATTTTGATTTTAATCATTATTATCTTTTAAATAATTGCATAACAATGGTTTTGAAAATTTAGTGACTCACTATATCATCCAAGACTCTAATTGGATAATAATGTGTAATTTTTTTGTCAAATTATAATTTTAAACATGTTATTATTTAGTTTAAGGTCATTAACTATTTTAAACAGATATAAACTCTAAAATATAAGTTAATCAAAAAAATTATATGTGACATTTATGTTAAATTTCTTGATGATATGATAAGTCACTAAACTTACAACATTATTTAATGTTGTTACTTAACATATAAGACTAAAACAAAAAAAAAATCAAAAGAACAAAATAAAAAAATTCAAAGACAACAAAAATATTATTTTTCAAGGATCAAATTGATATTTAAGTCATTATATGTTGATACATGGTAAATCAACCAACAATTAACAAGGAAAAAATAACAAGATAGATTATAGGTAGTTATAACTGAATCATTTAATTTTTTTTATCAAGGTTGATGTCTCTTCACAAGTTGAAGAGTGTATATCAAGTACTTCTAACTTAAAATAAAGATGACAACAAAACAAATCATGATATGAAGACTTGGTTAAGATATTTTAGAGTTGATCTGCAATAAACATGACCAAAGGTTAAACAACTTGTTAAGAGTCTTTATCAAATAATAAGGAACACAATCTTTATATATTTAATAATCTTATAAAAGTTGGGTTAACAACAATGTATTTGAATAATTGGTTGTCATTATAAACAACAGTAGGTGTTATAATTTACAAATGCAATACACTTAAGTAATATAAACACTAGAGTCTACTTACAAAAGTAATTACAACACATTATTTTTTCTTAAGAATCAAATTCATAACCTTGACCCTTTTCAAAATTGTTGTTATTAAATTGTACAACAAGAGAAGTAGTGATTTCTCATTAGATGTTAGCAATAATTTGTGGTTCGTGTTGAGTAACAAAAGACAAAACTTTGTTGATAAAGAAAAATGGTTCCATGTTTAGAAAATGTTGTTTCCATGAATTGTAGTGGTTATTTGGCCTTTTTAAAAAACATAACATACTTAATTTTCTTAATACTTCTTAATAACTTATGATAGGTTGCAAATACAATGTACAACATATGTGCAAATAGGTATAAGTTCCACCAATAGAATTTTTAAATTAGTAAGAAGAAAAAAATATTGGATTCATTATACTTCATGAAATGAAATTCTTGAAGAACATCTTATATATGGAAGTGACTAGAGTCGTTAAAATGGATTGAAACCTACAAGTCAATCTGGTCTATCACAAATTTGAACTAGGTTGGGCTATTTTTTTTTGTCCATTTCAATTATTTATAAAATATGACGCGACTCATTGAGAACTCGGTTTATCAAGTTGAACTCATGATGAGTCAAATTAACTTATGGGTTAGAGACATGTTAGTAAAAAAAAAAACTACTCCTCTTACTCACTCACAACACAAACTCACTTATTTCATTTCAATAAAATTTTAGTTTATCTAAAAAAAATTAATATTACAATATATTTAATTTTGTTTATTAAAAACCCTTTTTACAAGATGAAACAAGAGTTGATCCTAATAATTTTATATTATTTTTAAATATTAAAATATGTTTCATGATGTCATTCCATAAATGATATTGATATCATTTAATAGAAAAAAAAATATACTAGAATTGATCTTGAAATTTTAACATAATCAAAATAGGACAGATTATAAGAGTTTAAAAAGAGGATGTAGGATTTTCAACTTTACTTGTGAAATGGGATTAGTGTTCGAGGATTTTTTTTTTTTTTCATCCAAACTTTATATTCAATGTTTTAAAACTATACTAGCTGCACAAATTCAAAGTTCAATTATGATTGAATTGTTATTAATAAATTAATAATAATAATAATACATAAAAT
>JAMLFT010006470.1:0-16006 GCA_026544285.1 Pachyrhizus erosus
CTTATTTGCATATTTTGTGGGGTTAGGATTTGGATAATATATATATATATATAGATATATATATATATATAATTGAGTATAATTGATTCCATTGAGATGAAAGGTTGAGCACAAAACATTTTTAAAAGAGTTCAATTCTCTATTTTTGAGTTATTTTCTTAATGCCACAACATAGAGTATTAGACATTAGACTTTGGAGGTCTCGTGCTTAGCACCAAAACACCAGGCTTAAACCCATAATTCTAGAAGGTTCACACTTAGCAAGATAACTTCTCCACTTAGTGTGATGACATGAGGCATCACACATAAGACTTTGTCAAGTTTGCGCTTAGCACCACATTATGACACTCAGAGTAAAATGATAGTAATAATAGATCACAAAGCCTAAATCTATAATCTTAGGGAACTCATGTGACATCAATAGCTCAAAACATAATAAATACTTAAGAATCATTCCTCTTGTTATCTTACTAATCAAAACTACTCTTTAAATCCTTCAATCCACCATAAATCTTAATATTCCACAAGATCACTATTCAAGAATATCAAAACAATAATGCAAAAGGGATAAAGGAAAAAACAATCGCAAGAAGAACAAAATAAATTGTAGAGAAAGATAGGAAAAATGCATTCACCTTGAGGGATGCACAAAGATAGGATTAATGGTTTTGCTTGGTAACCTCATTTTTTTTTTTTTTATTTCTCCACCTTATTTCTTCCTCCCTTCATTTTCTTTAAAAGACTCTTCTACTTTTCTCTTTTACTCTTCAATCTTGTCCCTATTAGTTTCTAATATTAACACAACTATAAATTATAATGCCTAAGGTATCCTTAACCATTTAATTGTAATGCCTAAGGTATCCTTAACCATTTAATGCCTAAGGTATCCTTAACCATTTAATATAAAGGTGGGGGGAAAAAAATCCTGATGATTGATTATTTTATTTCATGATTGAAGAATTATATAAAGATGTTACAAAAGGATATGACAAATATATGATGGAGACAATTTTGTATATATTTAAAAGTTTAAATTTAATAGAATTATTTCAAACATAACAAAATATTATTTAAGTCTTTAATTTTGATCAAAACAAAGAAATGGCATCTTATGAAATAAGAAAACAATTATAAATATAAAATTTGTCTCACAATTAATAGACAATTATATTCATACTTTTTCACCATTTTGAGTATAGTATCATTTATTATATCTTTTTCTCAACAAGATTGAAGAATTAGATAAGTTTGGACAATCAGTTTGGTGCGACATACATGAAATATATATCTATATTAGATATATATTTGTTCATCATTAAGTTTATCTATATGAGAAAATATTTGTTGAGAAAGGTTAATCACTTAAATAGATTTCATTTGGGGAATATCCTTGGTTAAAAAAAATCAAAGACAAGTTTAAATAAAATAAAAATTTGAAAATTTTAATGAATATTTGAACTTATCAACAAAAGAATTTGATAAATATACGATGGAGACAAATTATAGTTATCTAAAAGGTTTAAACTTAGAAGAATTATTTTCAACAATTTTTTTTTATCTAAATCCAAACTTTGATGAAAAGAAGGAAATAATATTTTATGAAAGAAGGAAACAATTATAAATATAAAAATTATTTCACAATTTAGGGAAGACTATCCATAATCTTTCACCTTCTCCTTACATTAATTTGATCTTTTTTATAAGTTTTGTAGTCTTTTTAGAGATTACAATTAAGGAGTTAGAACTTAGAACTCTTTCACCTTATTATCAAATTTATGTTATTAAAAAGATTTTTTCCCTTGGCTATATTGGGTTCATTTTGGATTTTTTTTAGAATTTTGATTTTCATTTTGAATTTCTATATGATTGTGAATAGTTAAGCATATAACCAAGGATAATGATTGATGGACATATTTTTTTTTAAAAAATTTATTTTTTAATTTTAATATGATTCATATTTTGCTTAGTTTTCTATTGAGTTTATTGTATTGATTTCCATGGTATGATTAAAATTGGGCATTCTCAATAGAGTTTCTATTAATTGAATGATTAAATATCACATCAATTGATTATTAAATTTATTTGATAAACTAGGTTACAAAAATTATAAATATTAAGTATAAATTTTTTTACTTTCAATTAATTATTGAATTAACTAACCTATGAGTATTTTAATTTTGTTATTAATTGTTGTCTTTCATGATTTTTGGGACAATAGTTTAGGAAAAAGAATATTAATATTGTATATTGTATATTCATTAAGTATTGGTAAATTTAGAATGTGTTTAGTAAACATATTGAAAAAAATAACCCAAAAGACAAAAATATTGGTGCCCAATGACTGTGCAATATTAATATTTTTTTCTAAATTATTATCCTAGTAATCATGTAAGACAACAATTAAGAAATATGGAGAAAAAAAAGAAGATATGGTCCAATTATATGGTAGATTGATCAAGACATAAAACAATAAAAATATGAATTTTAGAAGTATTTTTGACTTGGTTAAGGTGAATATTTAGAAATGATTATTAGCTAAAATAAGAAGACCTTGTATTTTCTTTCTTAAATAATGGATGAGTCCTTTGTATTTTTCATATCAATATTTATAGAGTTTGAAAATTTTTCTCATAATTTGTAGAAATGAATTGAGTATCTCTTGTATTTTTTTTACATGCAAATATTATTTTAAAAAAATAGTATTTTATAGCATAAAGTAATTGGTGGAGGTTTGTCAATAATTAGGTTCACGAAAAAGCTAGTGATCAATGGCTTTGTTGAAATGTAGAGGTAAGTGATGATGACAAAGACATTAAGGAATGGTGAAGGTTTGATTATGGTTTTGGTTGATCGTGTATATAATAGTGATGCCTAATTTTATATGGCTATGGATTTGGTGTCATGTAAGTGATGTACTTCAATCAATTTTGCTTAAGAAAATGATTTATGTTGTGGTTTGGTTGAACATGATAAGGTTTGAATGGCTTAGGTTTTTATCTTAATTTTTGTATGAAGATTGGTTAGAGGAAGAAAAGTGCGATAATGATATTTTTGGTGTGACACAAGACTCATTGACTTTACTTTGTAAGAGACAACTTAAAATAGTTAAGTTTAGTTTTCAGAGTATAGTTTACTAGGTCCACCATTGAAATTATTTTAAAGTAGAAAAGAAAGGATAAGGAAAGATATTGAAAGAACTAATTGTTGAATGATTGAAAGTTAAGACTAAAATGAAACAATCCTAAATAAAAAAGGAAGAGAACTTAATGTCAGTAGTAGCAAAATTAGATGAAGTTAATAGAAGAAAAACTTATTAGATGTTTAAAATTTATAGTACCAAAATAAATTAAAAGAAGTTAGAAAATTGGAGCATTGATTTTTCTTTCACATAAACACACTTGTTTTTAATATGAAGTGGGTTAACAAGTTATAACTAAATTATTTTTAAATACACTTACAATATATCTTGTCAACGTACTCCAACTAAAAATTAAGTTAGTATACATCAATAAATGCTTGTGAGGTTTGTTAAAATACACTCACTTATCTTTTAAGTGAAGTATGTTAGCCAATTATTAGAATGAATTATCTCTCATGTTTTCGTTTTTCTCCAAGTATATATAGTTGTTTATACAAGAACAACTCTAGTAAGAACATTTGATTAGGTGAGAATATGAGATCAACTAATAACAATCATTAGATTAATATTTAGAATAATAGATAGTTGAGGCTAAAATACTTAAAGATTTAAATTAAAATATTATGTAACCATAAAATCTCTAAAAGTTCACAAAAAAAAAATATAAGTTCTCAATTATCATATCCTATAATATGTCAATTATCATGTCATTTTTTTATATTATCGTTAATTCATCACCATTAATATCATGACAATTGTCATTACCATTGCCACGACTGTCATTACTACCACCACTATGACTATTGTCAATACCATTACCATGACTGCCACATACAACACTATCATATGATGAAACTAATGTTCATGATGGTGACAATAATGATAACGATCATGATAATAGTGACAAAAATAGTCATATTCACGATAACAATGATAATCATTATAGTAATGATGATTGTCATTGTGATAGGACGATAATAATTATTGTTATGATGATTGTAAAAGATATGACGATGATAATGATAAATTAATTGAAATATTTTAGAAATTATTTTGAATTTGTTGAATATTTTAGAAATTTGATGATTATGTAATATTTTAATTTAAGTTTTAAAATATTTTAATTTTATTTTTAATCTTAATAATAATTAAGATTAATTATTCTTTAATTCTCATATAAAAAATATTTATATTAAAGTTTTTCTCTATATATTAATGTGACATAAGCATTATTAAGACACACACAAAGACTATTTCATTATCACATACAATAAAGTTAGAGGAAGTCAGTCAACTCTTGTCTATTTGCATTGGAGTGCATTGTTTAATGTAGGTCTGGAACCATAAGCAATTAAGCATCCTTATCTTCTAGTTTAACATTGATTTAGAACCATAAGTATCACGTGTTTTGGAACGAGAACGAGCTAATTGAATCTCTATTGAATGAGTCCTTTTTTTTTTCTCTTACCTAAGCACCTCTTGACACACTTTGTGTTATATCTTTGGTTACAATCATCAATAACATTCTCTTTTTTTGTTTATAAGAAAAACGAAAAACTCTATTGAATAAAAAGTCAGGGATACGAATTAGGCCTATGACGTGGCTTATGTTCATAATAAGTATATTTAAATTAACAGAAGGCAATATAATATATTAGAAATTTATTTGCTCATTTAACAAATTAATTTAATTTTTAAGCAAGCTAACTAAACTGAAGCCTTATAACTTTTTTTTAAATAACTTGTTGATTTACAATTTGAAATCCGATTACAATTTAAATTGAGATTAATTAAATTTAAATAATAGTATTTTATAAAATAAAGAAAGAAAACAAACAAAAAAAAAACGTAGAAAGCTTTTCATAATTCAATTTTTTTTAAATAATCATTTAAAATAACTACCTATATTTACCATATAGCAATACAAAATTACCAATTATACACAGAGTATGCTAAACATGTCATGTAACTAAATGCTAGACGCAAGAGACTACATGTGACTCTATACCACCCTTACCAAGTAACCATTAGGAGTGGTAAAATAGGTGAGTTTTTCTCGTCTCACCTTGGCATCCTTTTGCTAAAAAAAATATGGGGTGTTGTTGTCATGTCTTAAGTAAGTGAGATAAATATTTTAGTTCATGTTGTTTATACAACGATTGACAAACTGGTGGGTTGATCTTAAAAAAAAAAAGAAAATTTTTATATTTTTTTTTAGAGAAAATAGTTTTAGCATTTGCTTACCTATTGTTTCTTCTATATATTCGTTTAGTTGATTTTAATTGCTTTATTCCATGTAATTAATCTAATTCGTTTTACTGTTTTGTTTCCAGTACTAACATCAATAGCAAAATGTTATCCAAGAAACACAACTATCTTCATTGACCATCTCCTAAACTAAAATCTTGAGCCCTAATTACAACATCACATTCATACTAAAATGAAATTGAAACCTGAAACTTTAAATTATTTTTTTATTGACTTTTATCTATTTAGAAGAAAATGAGTTGTCACCTTCTTGCAAGCTCATCTTTTGAGGGGATTAAATGAGATGGGCCAAATAGGTTGATTTGTGGTTATACGCAGGTTAAGTAACAAGAACAATTATGGTACAAAAAAGCAACTTCAATCGTTTATTAAAAATCTTTTATTGTTACCAACCATTTGGCAAAATTAGAAAAATGAGATTTGCATGTTTAAAAATGAAAAACATTATAATTAACAAATAACTCAAATAAATAAAAATGACCAATATGCTAGTTTAGTTTTCTAATTAGACCTATTACCTATTTTTAAAGATTTAATTGATATTCTTGACTCAATTATTGTTTGAACTTAAAGTTAATCAATGACACATTAATCAATTTCAAAATAATTCCTATTGAATAAATATTTATAACTCAATTACTTATAATCATAGTTTACACCTCATCTAAGTCACCAAGTTAACATTTAAATCAATTCTTGATTGATCCAGTTATTACAATCACAAACTCTATTAATCCTAATTAGAATATACCAAAGCATGCTTCAACATATTAATCAAGAATGTAAAGTCAAATTTAGACAGTAATAACCAATCTAAAATAAATTCACAATTGATGATTTAAAAAGATAGAAGAGAGATTAATAGAGAAAGAGACTAAAGCAATAATTAAAAATCACTTTAAAACTAAACCTCAAGATCTAAAAAAGAAACCTTAAATTAGTGAATTGATCCAAAATCTTTAACTCTTTATGGAGGCTTCATATAAGTTTAGATTATAACAAAAGATATTAAAGTTTGAAATATATTAACGAGTGTGTTATGTGAGTAGAAAAAGTGTTCAAAAGTAAGATATATAATTTTTCTCGAAGACACGTCCAATTCGTTTTGAAAACAAGACGTCTAACGTGCCTCTTTTATAAAAATGTCCAATAACTCGTTTTGAACGCTTTTACTTCAAGTTATTTGAATTAGTTAAAGTTTATCATACATTGAACATCTTGTATAGTTTATTGAAATAGAGAATTTGTCTGTCATGATGGCTAAAAGTTCCACAAAAACAAAGAATTGAAGTTGTTACAATTTTATGGTAGAAAAGAGACATTGCTTCTCTGATTGCCCGTTTCAAGTGTAACCACACATCAGGATGTTCACGCTACGTAGGCTAAATTTCTCAAGGTCTTATATGTAGAACATTTTCATGGCATCCAACATCCTCTCCACACTGTGTACACATCAAGTAACAATTTCACCACAAGCCTTAATCTAAAGTCGAGCTACAATCTACGAATTTGGGTCCTGTAGTGGCAATTGGCAAATAAGCCATACGAATTAATACCACTAGTCAAAGAAAATTGCCATGCCTTAGCTGCCATTACACAGCTACATTGATACGCCACATTATGATCACACTATTTCATCGCAAACCACTGTCTGTAATGCGCCCGACACCATGGAGAAATTATTGCGTAGTCTATAATTATCATGGTTTCAACTAATTCTCACATCATAACTACATGTCTTTTTTAAAATTAAAAATTGGTTAAGACTATCACTAGGTTCTATATATTTTGGACGAAACTGAAATGCATAACTTATTTTGTCCAAGTTAATGACAAAAAGAGTGATCATACTTAGTTACAAAGCTACACGCTTGATTCATCGGACCCTATTTACACAAATTCCTTAAACTTAAACATTATACGCAGAGATATAATGCTTATAGCTCAATTATTTATTGTAAATGCTGACCTCTGTTATTGTCAATCCACAAACCATCTTTCATTATCCTAACCAGTAACCACTTGCACAGTATCCTTCTATGTCACCTATATGAAACCTTCTTAAATCCACCATAATAACATCCAAAAACCAAGCAACATGTGAAACATAATGCAAATTATGTACCACCTTGCCATGACCCCATGAGCTAGCCATCATCAAGCTTTACCAATAGACAACTAGGTGAAAACAACACAAGTAAGTGCAACTCTGATCCTACCACTGTCTTCTAGTAAAATTTGAGCCACCATAGTCTATCGTTATCGAATCCATACTTTGCTTAAGATTGTGCACTGCCTCATTTTGATTGATTTACAACATAAGTAGCAAATCACCAATATATGACTATTTGCTGAACATCCATTGACCAAGCACAAACACAAAGTCTTCAGATGTTGCCTAGCCGCTACCATTATGTCATTGCGCTTCAAGATAACAACCCTCATCCATGAAACTCGGTGCTATCCTTGCTTTTTAACACTGCAAACACACACATAACCACTAGAGGCCATCTACTAGTCAATGTTCTTAATTTTGATGAACCCATATCTGTGATGTGAGCCATTATTTTTGCTACCAACAGGTTGCTCTATCTCCTATTTTTCTAACACCCAAAGTCAGATACATTCATATATGTTTGTTTTCTCTTTCCTGTAGAACCAAATCGGATATTACCATATATGATATATGAATATATATCTTTGATTCCATTGAAATTGAAGAATCTCATTCAGTTTGTCCAACAAGAACTCAATCGATCTAATCTATCTACTTTTCAATGTATGACATGATAGTATGTAGCTCCGCCATTATTTATCTAAGAGAAAGTAGTGCCAAAAAATAAGATTTCATGTAATCACTATTAACTATGAAAAATGAATGAAATGTAGGGAAAACTGATTGATATCTGTGTGCAGAGCGACTGTATGCTACAATAAGATGTTTCTATTTGTGTCTAATTTTTTGTTTTTTAATTTGAAATAGATGAATCCTATACTCAACCTGCGGCTTGTGAATCAATTGTCAAACTTTAGTTTTTGTGACCCAAAATAAAGATAGTTTAGTTTATTAAAATTAGGTCGCTTGTTGAGTTATAATATATATTGAAAGGTTTTATGTATTTATTCAAGTATCATTTTTTTATTTTCTAAAATATTTATTTCATTTTATAGGTACAAGATTAACACGAGTTGGTTTAATATGTTAGCTAATTAAGGCTTGAAAAACTTTATTTAAATTGCGTAGGTTTGATTTCATTATTAACCATATTGCTTAATAGGTGTTGAAACCAAAAACTGGGATCAGCTAAATGGGGCGTGGTAGCAGGAAGCCAGGAACATTCCATTAGTGAAACCGTTATAGTTGAATAATTGATCAATCAGAGTATTAATCGAAAAGGTTCATCAACTAAGACACCTCTTAGTCGATTGATTTGATTTAATGCGGTGATATGAAGAGGGTGACATTTCCCAAATGGGCTAAAGCTGCGATTGGGCTTTGAGTATTCAATATTTCAGCTGCTGACGTATTGTAACATTATCTAAAAGATGGGAGAGATTCGACCAAAAAAAAAAAAAAAAGATAAAGAAGACCAGTTACATTATATTTTTTATTGGATATACTACAGATTAGAATACATAATTTAGTAAGTGAGTCTTTCATTTTATTTTTTTTACATTCTCCCAATCAGACATTTTTAACATTTTCCCTCTTATTTCCTTTATAAATATATTTCGCACACTAATCTTCTAATTGGCCAAAAAAAAAAATATATATCTCACTTAACCATTTCAAATTTATCTAATCCAATTTTAAAATAACTTTATGTTACAATTTAAATTATTTATTATAAATCCACTGTAATTCTCCCTGTGCCTACTGCCTATTGTTCTCTACATTGTCTCTCTGCTGAACACGTGAAATACCTAGGGTTGACTTTTTATTTCTTTAGTTAGATTGAGGTTTATGTGGGGCAGTTTTTTTCTCTTCATCTAAGATATTGGGAGATGCTATTTACATTCACAGTTTCTATCTGCATCACCCTTTTTTAATTTATTTTATAAAATATCCTTTTATGAAAATTAGTTTCTGCAATATACTTATGTTCTAATACATTATAGAAACTAGCTTTTGTAAAACTCACGAAAAAAGTAAAGGTTATGAATGTGAGAAGAAACAAGAGTATTTTGAAAATACATATAAGGTGGTGAATGTGAAGAGCAAAAACCAGAGGCGTAAATAGCATTGGACTAAAATGTATTAGTACAATTGGATCAAAAAACTTGCGTTGGTTTATTTTATGGAAGTAAAATAATGTAACTCTTTCAAGAAAAATGAAAAGATGGTCAGGAAAATATATTAAAATATTTAAACAAAATATTTTCTAAAAGTAAAACGAATGTGTTAAATAAGATCAGGAACAGGGCCCAAAAATTTAGAAAAACAATTTTTTTTTTCTGCTCAAACTAATAACAATAGTAAACAGTTTTTTTTATTAGTTTTATTTGATTCAGCATTTGTTTTGTTATTCCTAAGATGTGATTGTTGGGTTGTTTTAATATATGTTTTAGTGTTTTTTTTAATATTAACAAATATGAATTATTTGTTGCAACAAATTAAAATAAAATTTATTTTTAATCAAAGAGAATTAATTTAAACATGGTATATTATTATTAATTTTATTTTATTTTATTTAATAAGATACATTTACTAAGACAACTTGACATTCCTATTTTGTTTTTCTTGGCATTTGAAAATAAGAGAACATTAAACTATTTTTTTAAATCAAAAGGGATCAATTTTGACGTGACATTTTACTAACCTCATATTTTTTGTAGGAGGCTTTAGCTGAGACATCTTGGAGTTTCTAGTCTCTTATTTTGCCTTATAATTTTCCTCTTCTAGGCTTTAGATGAGACATTTGCTAGGACAACAAAATTCTCAAACATTAGTAAGTTAATGTTGTAAGTTGCACAAGGTGTCTAATAAATCTTCCCTCTTCTCCATCAACATTTCACTTATTGCCTTATAATTTATTATATTTTAATAATATAAACCGCAATTTATTTACCCATCTCATCAACTAATTCATTCACCATCTTAAAAAGAATTGTGAATTATCTTTTGTTAGATGCATAAATGGAACTTAGAAATATTTTTCCAAAGGACTATTTATGTAAAATAGTTTTTTCTACTTTTATTTTATTTATCTTTATCTTCTTATGATCTTATTTAACAGGTGTCTTAATTAAGTCATGTTCATAATGTAATTTTTTTATCATATGTTGGATAAAAAATTAATAAAATAAGTATAGAAAAAATGAATATTAAATAAATTAAATAATTAGTCATTAAAGAAAAAAATTGCATTAACATAAAATTAAAAAATTATGCAAAATAGATAATAATAAAAGGAAATAAAATTTTGAATAAATATAGTAAATTTTTTATCGTAATTGGATGATAAAAGAAGTGTGTGGTTAGTTAAGAGTTTTCCCCTGTCTAGTCAATCGTGGTTTGCCACAACTAACACCCGTCACATGAGACTTTTCCAGTGACCAGTAGACGTGTAGAAGTACAAAGGTTGATTTAATTTTCTTTTTCTCAACTCCCAATGCAGTTCCCAGTTCTCACTCCCCATTTCCCTCATTTCTGCCACCTAACAATTCAGTTCCCTCTTCAAACAAAATTAATATTTAATAATACACCACACCACACCACACCAACACAACACATCCTCCACCTTATTGCAAAACAAAATGGAGAATTCCACCCAAGAATCCCACCTCCGATCTGAGAACTCCGTCACCTATGAATCTCCCTACCCAATCTACGCCATGGCATTCTCTCCTTCGCACCCTCACCGCCTCGCCCTGGGAAGCTTCATTGAAGAATACACAAACCGCGTTGACATCCTCTCCTTCCACCCCGACACCCTCTCCGTAACCCCCCACTCCTCTCTCTCCTTCGATCACCCCTACCCTCCCACAAAGCTCATGTTCCACCCTCGCAAACCCTCCTCCTCCTCCTTCTCCGATCTCCTCGCCACCTCCGGTGACTACCTCCGCCTCTGGGAGGTCCGCGACAACTCCGTCGAGGCCATCTCCCTCTTCAACAACAGCAAGACCAGCGAGTTCTGCGCCCCCCTCACCTCCTTCGATTGGAACGACATCGAGCCCAAGCGCATCGGCACTTCCAGCATCGACACCACCTGCACCATCTGGGACATCGAACGCAGCGTCGTCGAGACCCAACTCATCGCCCACGACAAGGAGGTCTATGACATCGCCTGGGGCGAGGCCAGAGTCTTCGCCTCCGTCTCTGCCGACGGCTCCGTCCGAATCTTCGATTTACGAGACAAGGAACATTCCACCATCATCTACGAGAGTCCCCACCCCGACACCCCTTTGCTCCGTTTGGCTTGGAACAAACAGGACTTGAGGTACATGGCCACTATTTTGATGGACAGCAATAAAGTTGTCATTTTGGATATTAGATCGCCCACCAGTCCCGTTGCAGAGTTAGAGAGGCATCGTGGGAGTGTCAATGCCATTGCTTGGGCCCCTCACAGTTCCACGCATATTTGTTCTGCCGGTGATGATACTCAGGCTCTTATTTGGGAATTGCCTACGCTCGCTTCTCCTTCTGGGATTGATCCCATCTGCATGTATTCTGCGGCCTGCGAAATTAACCAGTTGCAGTGGTCTGCAGCTCAGCCTGATTGGGTCGCCATTGCTTTTGCCAACAAGATGCAGCTTTTGAAGGTTTGAGGTCAAGCAGGAACACAATCGCATACTGTAATGACTCCAACTGTTATGACTTGTTCTTTTGACTTGTGTACGAGAGTCAGTTAGTACTATATGTACTATTGTAGTTGGTACAAACTAGTAGTTTGCACTCACGTTTTACTTGTAGCCAAATTGACGTTCAATTTGTCTGTTGAAGATGGATTTTACCCTACCCACATGTTTGGAAACCTGTTGAGAAGTGTCTCATTTGGAAGCCGTAACTGTTAGTTTCTTGGTAAACGTGATAAATCACATTTAGGATGTGGAGTGGAACCAAACACCACGCCTCCAGATCATAGTTGTAAAATGTTCAGTGTATGTATTAAACACCCTACCTCTGATATGCATGGATCTGTATTTTAGAGCTTTCTTTGGTACATTTATCTGTTTTTTGGTACATTGAGTTTTAACCATATGCTTTCGCGCCACCATGACTTTGTTAACGCCTTTGTTTGTTATGGCTTAGAGCGTCCTTGCTAAGCATTTTTTCGCCCAAGCACAGTCTTTGTCCTTAATATTAATCTCAATTCTGAACTCTGAGAACAAGATATTCCTAGACCACTATAAGCTTACCATTTTTTTGAACCAAGTGTTAATTGAACAGTGGCTTTGGCAATTGCATGTTAGCTTTGAAGCTCGGCCAAGAACTCGTTGTATCGATAAGAATATGCCACTTGTTGAGGTCCGTTTGGTATTGCTGGTGATTTTGGTGTTTAATTTTTAAAAAATTACCTCAGGCATTTATCTGGAGCTGTTTCAATGACAAATTCTCACTCTTTGTACATTGTCACGCTTCTGAATTGTCTGCTTCTGGTAGCATCACTTATCTATATAACAATTTACAATTATTTGTTTTGTGATTATTTCCCTGCCTCCGTCTGCACTCTTCTTTCTCTCGTTTGATCTTTTTTGCTAGTGTTTAAGCCACTTGCCCTGGTCTAAAACATTTATGTTTTGATCATAACTCTAAATCGTTTGGTTTGCACTAGTTAGTCACATATCTTAAACTTCTCATCACGAAGGCTTTGAACTCAATTCTTGGTGGTTTAAGTGGAACTTTTATACCTGCAGTTTAACACTCCCTTCAAATTGGCTTGCAATATTAATGTTAAAGCTGTGTATAGGAGTTTGTTTTGCTTTCAGCTACTTTGAGATTGCCGATAATGGTGTAAATAATAGCATAATTCTGATGTCTAATTTATGTCATGTTCTGCCAATGCTTAAAACTGTTTGATTTTGAAGTTACTGAAGACTGGATTTATTGTGTGCATTAATGAATATGTTTTTGAACTACATTTCATGTCTGTTTTGCTGATGTTTCTGCTACTTATAAGTGATAGGATCGCGTAAGAGTGAAACTCGAAACTCCAATTAATTTAAAGTTTGTATGATGAATTTTAGGGTTGGATGTGTGATTTATACTCGTATGTATATTGGCTTACTTAGTGCTTGCCATTTTATTTAGAGGCTAACTAATAAACATTCGTGAACGCCCTACTTACTCGAGCTTTATTCATGTCCCTTCTTTGCAGATGTCCTAGTATTGGTTGGGATGTTTTTAATTGCTTTGCTTGACATGACCTTCCGTTCTATGACTAAAGAATAACGTTTCCTTTTTACAGAAATGTTTGCCTATTTTAAGAAGTGCTGCTGATTTCTGTTTCCCTCACGTCAATGATAAAATCAACTGAATTTCTGGAAGGTAATATTCTGGAATATTTATTGTCTCCCTGTTTTTCTTGTTAAAATCCAATTTCTCTGAGTTGGGAGCATATTAAAGTACAAGGGAGATGAATACCTTTTTGAAAGAATCATGTATTGACCCACATGTCTTTTTAACTTGCTATTTTTTTTAGTGGCCTAAAACTTGCAGTTTTTTATATTCGTTTTCTATCAAGGACACTCGCTTTAGTACAAGTTTCTTTTATCCATAACTTCGTCCCGTTATGGAGGCTTCTTTTGTGTAATGGAGTATATTACCAGCATGTTTTGTATTAATTAAGATTAGACGTGTGTTTACTTTAACACAAATGAAAGTAACTTTTTGTGATTTTATTTAATAGATGGAGTGCCCAAACAAACGTTACATGTGATCTTTGAGTAAATAGTTATTTTTAACAAACTTTTCCACAATCCTATCAAAACTGCATGATATAATATAACACTTGTTCCAGAAGCTAACAGTGCTCGATATTGTTCTTTAGTAAACATCGTAGATTCTGATTCATCATTATCTTAACACTTTTGTTATCTGCCTGAACTTAACCCTCTTTCAAATTGGAATTGTTCCCATATGAGCGGTTGTTATTATAACTAGGTGGATAAACATGCTTTTTGGAGCTGGTTTCCATTATGTCTAGATTTCCCACAAAATGTACATATATTTCCATTTCCTGTTCCTCCATATTTTTAGTTAGATCCTCCACCTCTGCCACTACCTGTTGGTTTCTTGTTCTTGAATGCAGTAATAAATGTTTCCGAATCAGATACTACTTCATGTAGAATCTGTCTCTCCCGCTAGAATATCAGTAAAAGAAGACTATTCAATATAGATAACGGATTCATTTCTGAGGCTCACACCAACATTCTAGCAAATGAATCATTCAATCTGATCAGAAAACGAATAATATAGTCTTGTTGGAAATGGATCTTAGCATTTCTCATAACCAACCAAAAATAAGTTACTGGACATGTGCAATGAGACATTGACTTTTACTGTAACTCAGCAATTCAAATGTGATCTCCTTGAGAGAATATCTCTTTCAAATCATTCTATACATCAATAACATTTTTTATACAAACACTTAACTTAGTGTTGGGAATTAGATTAGATGATTGGGGATTGACACAGAATTCTTATTAAAAACTGAATTGAATACAATACAAGCAAAGTTATTTATAGCGGTAAAAATGAAAACACATGAACTAATGCATTCCTATAATAGAATTATCTGACTTTAGGAAAACTAGAGTTAACAAACTAACTAACTCCTTATTTAGCTTAATCCAACCCTCTTCCTTAAGCTAAATTCTCCAACACTTCTAACTCCTAACCACTCTCTTAATTCTTCAAATCTTTCTAATATAAGTGGCTTGATAAATATATCAGCCACTTGATCCTTGATGTTGTAATGCTTCACTTCCAATTTTCCTTTTCCAACTTGTTTCCTTAAGAAATGAAACTTGGTCTCTATGTGTTTATTTCTCCCATGTGAAATTGGATTCTTTGCAAGGTCGATGACTGATTGGTTGTCCACAAAAAGCTGCATAGGCTTCACATGATCCAACTTCAATTCATCAAGCAATGCTTCAAGCCAAATACACTGACAAGCTCCCTCAGTTGCAGCTATATACTCAACTTCACAAGATGAGAGTGCAACCACAGTTTGCTTCTTAAAACACCATGAAATTGGTGCTTTTAGGTATTTGAAGAAGTAACAAAAGGTGTTCTTCCTTCCCACCTTATCACCACACCAATCTGAATCACTCCAAGCCTCCAAGCAACTTTCTGTCTCATTTAAACCAACTAGAAGCAGTAAGCTATACCCTGTTGTCTCCTTAAGATACCTCAATATATGCTTTATTGCTGCCATATGAGAGGCCCTCGAATTGCACATAAACCTGTTAACCAGTCTAATTGCATAGCTTATGTCAGGTCTGCTATTGCAAATGAACCTCAAGCATCCAACTATCTGTTTGAACAATGTACCATCCACTGCATTTTCCTCCAAAGCTTCTGTCAGCTTTAGGTTTTCAATAACAGGCATTGTGGCTCCATTACATTGATCCATATTGAACCTCTTAACACTTCAC
>JAMLFT010006471.1:0-16005 GCA_026544285.1 Pachyrhizus erosus
AGGGGGGGGGAAGAGATGGGAAGGGGGACGGGGGGGGGAAGGGAGGGGGGGGGGCGGGGGGGGGGGGGGGGGAGTGGTGTGGTTTAAATCACACTTTTACAAAATGTCAAAAATTTTGGTGGTATTGTATGTCATAGTAAAATGGATTTTTGGTTGCATTAGCTTGATTCTCTTTAACGATAATTTTGATGGGCATTTTTGGTAACGACAGAAAATGAAGACAGAATTTGTGGCTGAAATACAATCTGTGCAAGTCACTCCATGATGAAAATTAAACGTGATATTTTCCAAGTCTATGTTGACTAAGCAACTCAATGACTGGATTTATTATATTAGTCTTCTAAGAACGGTTGTGTGTACCTTGGCATTGGCATTTTAGTTGTTCGTGTGCATGCTAAATTTCATAAATGTTATCCATCTTCTCCTTGTAGAAATTTAGTTTTTTTTTTTTTTTGTGGGTGTTTGTGCAGGGTTATGCATTATATTACATCATTTGTTGGTCCTGCTGCTGGATTTTTTCTTTTCTCATTATTATGATCAATGTGATCTTTTTGCCTTGGGATATACTTGTTTAAGGTTTTCACTATCTCTTCAATTGGATGTATACAGAGCCCCTTTGGGATGTCCCACCAACAGGCTTTAGCACAGGTTACAGCTCAGGCTGTCCTAGCACAATCTCATATGCACATGCAAGCTGATTACCAGATGCCTGCAGCAACAGCTCCCACTGAACCACCTGTACAGCAGCCATCTTTTGCTCTAAATGAAGCTTCAGAGAAGCAAGTGGTATCATGTTTATCATCTGTATCAGAACCTAGAAATGCTCAACTTGAAACATTGGATCTCTCACAGGCTGATAAGAAATATCAACCATCTTCCCAGACCATTGACAAACCTGCAGATGATGGCTACAACTGGCGTAAGTATGGGCAGAAGCAGGTCAAGGGCAGTGAGTATCCACGAAGCTACTACAAGTGCACACATCTGAATTGCCTTGTGAAGAAAAAAGTTGAGCGTGCTCCTGATGGTCACATAACTGAAATTATATATAAAGGCCAGCATAACCATGAAAAGCCTCAGGCAAATAGGCGTGTCAAAGATAATAGTGATTCAAATGGAAATGTAACTGTTCAGCCCAAGTCTGAGTCAAACTCACAAGGTTGGGTTGGACAATTAAACAAGTTTAGTGAAAACGTGCCTGATTCTTCAGTTCCTGAAAGCGACCAGACCTCCAATCAAGGGGCTCCTAGGCTACTACTACCTGGGTCAAGTGAGAGTGAGGAAGTGGGGGATGTAGATAATAGGGAAGAGGCAGATGACAGCGAGCCAAATCCTAAGAGAAGGCATGTTTATCCATGTTGGTTCTTTATCATGCAGCTATGCCCTTCTATAATTCTTCATGATGTAGGCTAAATTTCTCTGCTTTTCAGGAACACTGATGCTGGGGTTTCTGAAGTACCTTTGTCTCAGAAGACTGTCACAGAACCCAAAATTATTGTGCAAACAAGAAGTGAAGTTGATCTTTTGGATGATGGCTACAGGTGGCGAAAGTATGGTCAGAAAGTGGTGAAGGGAAACCCTCATCCAAGGTGATTACTTTGATTATTTTTATATGCTACAATATTTCTTCTAAAAGCTTCTTAGGTTCATATTTCTCAAAAATTCAAAATGTGTTTAAATTGTAAACAAATTGTTGTTTTGGAATCATATAAATAATTTCATAGAGTTTGGTTACCTTAACAGATATAATGTTAATCAAACATATGAGAATCTTTCATTATGTTCTCTGTATCTTCTATTGAGGTCATCTATAAAAACATTGAAGACTAATTAATTAGCAAGCACTGGTTTTTTATGGTATAAGAAAGTGAATCAATGCAACTGGGGTATAAGAATTTTTGGTTAGATTTTCTTACATTAAATCTAGTCTCTGTTAATTTTGTATAGTGTGTATTAATTTTTATAATGAAATCAATTTCTCTAATTGTGTATTGTACATTTACTTTTGTTGATTTGAAATGGGTATTATGTGCCCTGAACAAATGTACACTGTAGGTATATGTCTTTTAGGAAAACTTCCTACATTTTGTGCAAGGGTTATTTGTTTAATATAAAAATAGGACAGGTGAGTGTAATTTCTGAAGCTAAAGAGGGAGTTTGCATGTGTCTTAAAACCTCATGGAGTTCAATATAATTTACTCTCACACATACAAATCTGTGTTGATTGATACTATCTCGGTTTCAAAATATTATTTGGTTAAGGTTTTTGCCCAAGGATCACGAATATCATAAAGTATAAATGCATTTGACAATATTACCCTCGTACTCAATTGATGCTTTGCTATCATTCCATTCCACTCAGTGGAGATATCTCAAGATAAGGATAAATTAAGAGAAATTAATTGATATCATCATAGTTTTCTTTCTTCTACAAAATGACTAATATATTGAAAAGGAGGGAGTATTATTTTCCAGTCCTTACTCCTAAATGAACTTCATGTGCTTTTAGTTTTCTTCATATTGTTTGCTAAAAGTATTCACTGAAATATATTTTCGCCCATCCTTGTTTTCTGCTTTTGATTTCTCTATGCACTACAAATATTGTCTGTGTCCAAGTGTCTGCTTCAAAGGCTACCAGATTCTTATAATTTATAAGATTTTATCTGTCACTTGCCATAAGCAATGGGATTGGGGAGACAACAAACCCAAATGTTATGCTTGACAAATTACTACTGGAAAATAGGGAGAAACTTGACATTTTAACTTGACAAAGTCCACAAATAGTCACTGGCAATACTGTATGGGTATGGGATTCATATGGATATCCAGTTTGTCACTTTTCACATTATTTTCGTAAGAGTTTCTTTAAGTGATCTAGTAAGCGGTGCATTGGATGGAAATTTAGTATGCAATATGCAAAGTTGTTGAAACAATCTGGTAACTAAGAGCAACCACTTGCATGCTTTCCGCAAGGAACTTTTTATTGTATTTATTTTGTACATATTCTTACTGTTAATTCAGTTTCCATCTAGTTTTTTAATTTTAAAAATAGAGAAATCTATTATGGCTTTCTATAATTTAATAAAAAAATAAATTTCTCTTGTACACACAGAAAAAGATCTCTTTATTCCTGCATTGTGTGTGCTCCTATGGGTCAGATATTTTTACTTTTTTCATTTTTTAACATTCTGCCACTATTGATATTCTTACCTGGGAGAATCTGCCGTGTTCCTCTACCTAAATTGATTCTGGTTCTATACCTTTGGTGTTGTTTCTGATTGCATTAGCTAGCATTTATGATAAATGGCACAGCACCGGGTCAGTGTCTGATATGGATGGGTTCGTGCATTTCTGTATGACATTGTGTAACTATTCGTTTTCATCATGAGATAGTCATATTCAAGTTTAGTTCTTCAATCCTGTAACATCCTTACAATATGGGTTGGCTATCAGTTTGACCTTATAGGCAGGATTCTACCTTCTCTTTTTGCCCCTGGTCCTCACTAAAATGGATAAAGTTCAATTGGAAATGTTATTTTGTTTTGTTTCCTTCTTTAAGCTAGGGTTCTCATCTTGTGAAGCTTATGCTATAATTGTGATAAAAACCGGGTCAGAAATGTAAAAAATAGAATTTCTTCATTGATCAAGTGTATCTCTACAAAGAATTCCCCAGATATTCGAGAGATCTAGGCCTCTCCCAATTCTCAAGTTTATTTCAACAAATGACTAGATATCACTCTTGCTTATTTATCAGCAACATGTCTTATTTCTTCAACCAACTTACCTAACTAACTCACTCCCTCACTAACAGACGCTTAACTAACTACTAATGGGTATCTATCAAATTGCTTCCTAAGATATACAAACTTCACTTTGTCAATGTGTATGAGGACACAGTCACATTCTTTCAATCTGACTACAATTTCATAACCAGTTTTGCTTATAACTTTCCATACATCTTGTTTTCAAATTTTTTTAACTTGTCTGATTCTGAATTTCTATGAGCAGGAGTTATTACAAATGCACTAGTGCAGGATGCAATGTGCGTAAGCATGTTGAGAGAGCTTCAACGGACCCCAAAGCTGTCATAACCACATATGAGGGTAAACACAATCATGATGTGCCTGCTGCTAGAAACAGCAGCCACAACACAGCTAGTAGCAATTCAATGCCATTAAAACAGCATAATGTCATGCCGGAGAAGCATCCTTTGCTTAAAGATATGGATTTTGGAAGTAATGACCAAAGACCTGTACATTTGCGCTTAAAAGAAGAGCAAATCATAGTATAGAAATATTGTGCCACGTTTACTTATTCCGCTTCCAAGTACAGAATGAAGTTGTCTAGATGATGAAATGGATAATATGAAGGTGTCACTAGTCACTTGTCAGAGTTAGCAATGGTTAGTGCATGTTTATTGTTTTCTAGTTTCTCTGTATGTAACACCTTCTTTTGTACATCTAAATTATGGAATTGGTTGTATAAGATGTCGTTTACAGGTATGAAGATCATTTCAACATGTACGAACATTATTATATAATTTATAAAATACTCCTTGTAAGTTGTAAGGGCAGTTCTAGAGTACAAATAAAATTGAAAAGATGGCATCCTACGATTGAACTCCTTTTGTATGTTATGGAAATTTAAAGAATGACTTTACTGATATTAATCATGTATGGATCTATCTATGTAGCCGTCCTCACTAAATGGGATAAGGCTTAGACAGACTTGTTTATTGTAACCTTGGAGCCTTATATTGTTCAAATTTGATTGTAGTAAGGTAGTGTTGTTGGATGATGTTTACTTATTATTGTTCACATAGTGCATTACCATTCATATTTAGATGCTTCTTGATTGTATCCAGTTATGGTCTACCATCGGATTTAGGATAAAATTTGAAAGACTGACATGAAATTCGTGTCACTACTTTCAGCTGCCTTCTACTTAATAAGGGAAGTACTAGAGGACTTGACTATGTGAACTACACTAAGTATTTACATTTAGGGTGTAAAAGTATGATTCCATGGTTATTAATTTTATTATCAATGATTATAAATGTTTTAATTTTAATTTATCAGCAATCTACAATTGACAACTTATCTTAAATACTGATATTAACAGTAAAGATGAGCATCAAAGTAATATTCGCTTGTGAAGACTTAAACTCTATTATGATACATGATATATTTTTTTTTATTTCTTTTGTTACTTTTTTTATAAGCGAAAAATAGGAAAGAGGAAATTTGGCTAATTTAAAAGTAGTGATATTGGATATTGAATATTGTAGTTATATATCAATGAAAGACTATTAATAAGGATGGAGATATTTTTATCTGTTTCATCCTGTTAATTGAGTCATTTTTTTTATTGCAGTGTTTAACATTCATTTTAGAGAAGCTGATTATAGTTTGAGGACCACTGTCAACTAACACATGAGATATATAAATGTGATGGTTACATAACAAATCTTAAATTTATTACACGAATATTCTTTTGAAACATTTTTGCATTTCATCTCAGTCACGTTTTGGGAGGACCAGATTGTGAGGTTTGAAATGGATAGAATGTAATAGAAGTATAGTTCCATTTACTACTTCTATTTGGTATACTTTAGTGTCATACTTGCTCCTTGGGCAATAAGGCATCCCACAAGTAATTCTGAATATTGATTTGTTCTTAAGAGTAAAAGGGAACAAATTCTATTTAAAAAATGTTTAATTATATTTTGACCCATTTATTGTAATTAATATGTAATTATGATATTCTAAATTCTAATTATCTTTTTCTTAAATTTAGTCCCTCCAGTTCTTTCATTGTTACAATAATTTATTCAAATTTTTAGTTGTTACAATAAATTTTTCCTAAAACTCTTGAATTCTCATTTTTATGGTCAAAATATTCACGAGTTGAATTCATTAAACCAGTTTAAACTTTCTTCCACTCAAAACTTGTCAATTAAAAACTAATAAAAAAAATTATCAATTAAAATATCATATTTCATCTATTTTTTTTAAAAATCCAAATTTAACTTTCTCCGAAACCTTAATCTCACACTTCACAAATTCTTTCAATTTTATTTTTTACTTTTAAATCTTTTTTCTATTTCAAATCCATTTTAAATATCTAATTATTTGAGTTTTTTTTTTTTAAAATAAACAATTGAGTTTTATATAAAGAAAAAGTGGTATAAAAACTTGACTATAACAATTAAAGATTAAAATTATATGTTAATCGTAATAAAGGGATACAAAACATAATTAAACCATAAAAAAGAAACAGATTCTTTTGTTTTTTGTTTATTTATATGTAATACTGAGGGCCTCTATATCTTCCTGATAACCTGACAAGAAAGTAGAAAGTAGCCATCAATCTGCCGCTGCCTTTATTATTTTCTAAAGATGGTCAAAACATTAAAGTTTTAACTTATTTAATTTAACTCATTTTCGTGTGGTCCCTTTACCCGTGGCCAGGGATCTTAGTAACGGGATTTCGGCTCACAACATAGTTGTGGATATTATGCTCATTTTATAAAATGCGTGGGCAGATTTTAAGCATTTTAACCAGAGAAATGTTTAGTAGTTTTTGAAGAAAAAAAAAAACTTGTGTCATTCTCACATTTGGGAGCAAAAGAAAAGTGTTTTTCTTTTTTAATAACGACAGATAACAATCATTATGAGTCAACATCATAGAAGAATCTATCATCAAGTAGTTTATTGAGTCGGAGAATTTCATTGATATAAGCATTATATTAAATCCTTTTCTTAGTACAAGACGGCAGCATTACACACAAATTTTTAAGTGATGCTTAAAGAAGGTTTACTCGTTTTTTTATTTATTATTTCCTTCTAATGATTAAATGTTAAATGTAAGTATCTTTTCTGACAAAACGTTCAAATCTTAGTTCATTTCGTTACAAGAAATTAGTCTCCTTTTTTAAGATTTAGCGTCTATTAATAATTTATTTTATCATTAGAATAAAAGTTTAATAAATATGACTCAATTGACAATTCATACTAGATTTATAGGAGAAAACAGAGTTCAATTTTTATAAAATAAATTCTTGAAGAAAGATGATGAACTTTTATAAATGTGATTAAATATTAGTCTCATAATTAATTAAAAAATTATTTTTTTTAAAATATGTCAGAATTTTACAAAAGAGTCAAAACTCAAATTACAATTATTAAAAAAATAATAAATAAATAGTATAAAACCTTATTAAATAATTTTGAAACGTGTGTTTTAAGTCATGTTATATTTTTAGGAATGTGATTTTGAGAGATATTATTACTAGAAGTAATATTTTTGAATATATTTAAAAATACGTGTGTTTCATTTTTAATATTTTTGAAATATTTCTTATTTTTTTTAAAAAATTCATAAAAAAATTAAAAAAATAAATATCCATCTTCTCATGTCCATTTCTTCTGCATGAAAAATAAAATAATTTAGATATACAAATACAAATTTTTTATAAATAAAAAATATCTAACTGTTTTTTGATAATTTCTTAATAAATATAAAAAAAATATTTTTACTATTATATTGTTTTTTATAATTAAACATGCACCACGAAACATGTATATAATATATCATTAAACATGAATCACTGTCATTGGAGGGAATGATCCCCCACAAACATGTATATAACTTTAGTCACATTATCAAAATACAAAATAAAAAAAATAAAACAATGATGACCGATGTAGTAATCAATAATTTAAAGAAAGAACATCATAACCACAATCAGTGAATACGTAAATTACCCAATCAGGCACAACAGAGAGGAGTGAGGTCACAATTTGGCAGCAACTCAACTCAATATCAAAACTAAAAAGAACTGTCAAATTATCATTCTAACCCAACCAACCAACTAACTCTATAATAGGGAGAGTTGGCATGCAACCATCATCACCATGCCATTGCAACACACTCTCTCTTCCACTTCGTACTTCCCTCTGTATCCAACCAAAGCGACAAACAAACACAAAACAATAACACAACCTCCGAATGAACGGTTACATTACACCTCTCTCTCTCTCTCTCTCTCTCTGTCTCTCTCCTTTTTCTCTTTCTTTCTCTCACATTAGAACACAAAAAGAGATATGCACCCGTTGGGACCCGCGAATGTCTCACGACCGTTCGCGACATTCTCGAGAATCCTCCGCAGATCTCGCAACTTGGTAGACAGAGAGAGAAAAAAGATTAGATTTTGTTATTTTTGGAAGAGAGAGAAAAACACAGAAACGAAGGAAGTAGGGAAGAGCAACAAAGCCACCATCTTTCCTCCATTCTCAATGCTTCTGTTTCTGGGTTTTGCTCCATTTCCTCTCTGACAGCTTCTTCCGTTTCCTCGGAGGCGGTTTTTTGCGACCTGCTTCCGAGTTGGGCCGGACCCGCCGGCAATGGGTTGTGTGAGCTCGAAGACAGCGGTTGCCGGAGCCTGTCATACGCCGGCGGAGCCATGCGTGGTGCGTTCGAGTTCGCGGAAGCAGATCAATGGGTTGGAGCGAAACCAAAACGGCGTAGTGGAGGCGCGTGAGGAGTGGATCAAGGGAAGCTTGAGAGGGGGGAATGGGTCGGTGTCATTGAGGTTGTCGTATAGGTCTGTGGAGGCTGAGCAGAATGCTGCTGGCTGGCCACCTTGGCTTACTTCTGTTGCTGGGGAAGCCATTCAAGGTTGGGTCCCTCTCAAAACGGATTCTTTTGAGAGATTGAATAAGGTACCTCAACACCCCATTTCCACCTTCTTAGTTTTACATATCAATTCATGCATTCAGCATTTAAGTTTATCATGCGTTTCATTCTCTATCTTGTTTCAAATTTATGTAATTAATTAACTAACATTATGTTTGTTCTAGAAGAATTCGGCTCCAATCTCCTAAACAAGTCTTAGATTTCAAACTTGTCAATGAAAAACTAAAAAGATAATTATAAATTAGGAGATGAAGGTCTGTTAAAAGTGATTAGATAGATTGGTAACAAAAAGGAATTCTTATAATTAAATGAAGTGAACAAAAATTAGATGCAAATTCTTAATGTATTTAATTAACATTGTTCTCGATTCCGAAATTTTTATTTCCAAAATGTAAGTAATAAAGGTTTATATTAAATGGTATAACAAGATGTTAAGGTAAAACTCCAATTTTGATAAGTGAATAATAATATCTACGTTTTGTAGCTGAAAAAATGGATGCTTTATGGGGATTATGTGTAAATAATAGTTGGGCCAAGTTCATGTAGGCTTTAGCTTTTGCAGTATTGATTTTGTTTAAAGATGCGAATAAGCTTTATAGGGTGGTAGACCAGATTAGGAGATGGATGCGTTTTTTTGACATTTTATTATTTGGAGGAAAATAAATGATGGGAATGGGACAGTTGTTTTCTTATATTTAAAGTTTTCAATTTTGCAGGTAACTTCAGTTGTGTTGAAGCGTTATCCTATGTGAAACAAAGCTAATTACCTCTTCATCTTTTTATTTTCTTTTATTCTTCAATAAAAACCTTACAGTATTAAATGTTCTGAAGTCATGGATTGTTTTTTAAATAAACGGAATAGTACTATATAAAAAGTTCCAGGTTATTAAATCAATCTTGAAAAGTACTACATTATTCGGTGAAATTTTTGCATTTAACTAATAAAAAATTTGTATGGTGTCGTAAATCCCTGGTCATAAAGATTCAATGAACTCTTATATTGACTAGTGACCCCTTTTTTTTTTTTTTTCCCTTCATTTTAATTTAGACTTGGACCACGAACCCGGCTATGTAAAGGTTGGTAAAACCATGACAAAGGAAGAAAATTTAACTATTAGTCTATTATGAACATGAAAATTGTTGAACGGTGATGCAAATTCTAGAAAAATTCAAATCTAGAAATAAGCCTGTATCATGATCTATCTAAAAAGTAAAGCTACTAAAAAATTACAGCATATTACTTGGACTAAATAAAAAATAATTGGATTAATTTAGAATATAATTCACTAGAATGTTTTAAAACGAAAGAAAAATTTAATCGACATATATAAAGTCGGTTAAACCAAGCCTATAAATATAGGACCGTGCCTTTTGTTTTGATATATAAGAAATCAAGCAAGTTATATTACTCCTCTGCAAAACTTTCCTGTTATCCTCTGTATTTTGTGAACTACACGACCTTTTTTAATTTCTCTCAATAAATCACCAACTAATCTTCTTTCATAGAATCAACACCTACCAATTTTCTTATTCCATTCTAAATACCAACAAAATTATTGAATGTTAGATTTGTGAATCAGCTCATGAGCGCGCAACAAGCTTGTAAATAATAGACTCTGAACAAGCTAAGCTTAGCGCGACCAAATTCCTAGCTACAACATTTCATTTCTTTAAGCTACAATGACACATTTCATGTTCTCTGATGCACTTATCTAAGCTAGAATTTATTGGCCTTATGGCTTATGGTCAATATGTGATCAACATATATTTATTGATGACATTTTCTTTTAATATTTCCTTTTCTGTAGATTGGACAAGGTACATATAGTAGTGTATTCCAAGCACGTGAAGTTGAAACTGGGAGGATGGTTGCCCTGAAGAAGGTGCGCTTTGACAAATTTCAAGCCGAAAGCATCAGGTTCATGGCAAGAGAAATATTAATTCTCCGCACACTTGACCACCCAAACATCATGAAATTGGAGGGTATAATTACTTCACAACTATCAAATAGCATATACCTTGTATTTGAATACATGGAACATGACCTTGCTGGCCTAGTAGCTTCTCCTGACATAAAGTTTACGGACTCACAGGTTTGTCTTAGTCTACTCTCCATTTCATTTACATAATTTTGTGTGTTATTAGGTCGGTTACTTTAGTTCAGTTTAATACATTAGATGTTACCTTAACTGTTGTTTCATATTTTCCCCAACAGATTAAGTGTTACATGAAACAGCTATTAAATGGAATTGAGCATTGTCACGTTCGAGATATTATGCATCGAGACATTAAAGTATCTAATATACTAGTGAACAACGAAGGTGTTCTCAAGATAGGAGATTTTGGATTAGCAAATACCCTTAGCCCAAATAGTAAGCAACCCTTAACAAGTCGTGTAGTGACTCTATGGTATCGTCCTCCTGAGCTCTTGATGGGTTCAACAAATTATGGAGTTTCAGTGGATCTATGGAGTGTGGGCTGTGTATTTGCTGAACTTTTTCTGGGGAAGCCCATCGTTAAGGGAAGAACTGAGGTAATCCTCATTATCAAAGTATGTAATTTATGAGTGCTAGTAACACACAATTTACTATTAGTTAAAATTTGTCGAAAATTACAAAATTATAAGTAGAGATCATTAAATATAAAGTGAGATCACAAAATCTTAAGATTTTCAATAAATTTCTACTAATAATAGAGAATATGTACAAAATAGTATGTTAAGAGAGTCTTTTACTAGCATTTCTCTTAATTTACATGCATTGTTAAAACATTTTTACACAAACATCCTACACAAATTTACCTTGTCTCTACATCACATTAATGAATAGGATCATGAAATTGCCATATGGTTAATGTAAGATAAAAAACGAGACAATTCATCCTTCTAAGGATAATCAAACAAGATAAAGTTTTAAGAAAAAGAAAGTTACCCAGGAATTTAATAGGCTAGACTAGCAATGCATCAGTTCATTTTTCAGTCTAACAATAACACTTTGGTGGCTTGATCTGTTGTTTATATTTTGATTTAATATACAGGTTGAACAATTACACAAAATTTTCAAGCTTTGTGGTTCGCCACCTGAGGAGTTCTGGAAAAAGAGTAATCTTCCTCTGGCCACAATGTTTAAGCCTCAGACTAATTACGAAACCTCTCTTCAGGAGAGGTGTAGAGGTTTTCCTGCAACTGCTGTAAACCTACTAGAGACTTTCCTTTCTATTGATCCCTCCAAGCGTGGGACTGCCTCCTCTGCACTCATGTCTGAGGTGAATTCTTTATGTATTTTACTCTTGGTTCCTTTTCAATAGGATTTATCTTGATGATAAGGAATGAGTTTTCATGAGTTAACTTTAAGAATGGTGTTCGATGTGTAACTTTCATACTTGTTATTCTGAAAGTGCTGTTTTATTAAGATGTTTTCTAACTGTTGCCCATTGCACATCATTAAGTTTGGTTTCTGATTATATGTTTTATGTTGTACCTTCTGTAGTATTTCCACACCAAACCATATGCTTGTAGTCCATCACTCCTGCCAAAGTATCCGCCAAGCAAAGAAATGGATGCCAAAAGTTGGGAAGATGTGCGCAGGTATATCATTGTGGTCAGTGGTCTTTTCTTCTACTCATAGAAAATAGTCACGATAAAGCTATTTTATACTTGAATTTTTATCCTGCTTTGAGTCTTATTTATGAATCTAGTTATCATTATTCTTTAGGCACGAAAATTAAAGGTTGCATCATCTTCAAAGGTCAAGGCCTAACATTTGGCCACATCCACATATTTTTTATCAAAACCTTATGATGGAGAATTAAGCATTTGAAGTGAAGAAGTTGGTTATTATAAACCGGGAGGATAAATTAGTCTTTGATTTTTTTATATTCATAATCTCCTTATGGTTTTGAATATTCATTTAAACCATTAACCTGGTCCAGACTTTGGTAGCTTAACTAATCAAATTATTCAAAATGTTTAGTCTACTTAATCTTGGTTTCTATTGAAACCGTGGTCAATTTATTTCCAGTTTCTGTGACTGAAGTCTTGATCTTTTACTCAGGAAAAAGAGTGGAGGTAAAGTGAGAGAGACTGTAAAATCAAAAAGGCAAAGTCGAGTCCACAAAGGTTCCCATGATCATATCAATTTCAACAAACCAGCTTTGAAAGAGGTGTTCTTGCTTTCATTGCTCAATGCCACACTGCTTGAAGAAAATAACTACTTTTATTCACTTCTCTTTCTTGTTTGTGAAGGAAATGCAGAATATTTCTCAAAATGCTTGTACAGATAAAGCTAGGGCAAATGTTACAAAAGGAAAAGTAGGAGCTATGCATAAAGAGCAACCAAAGCCTACATATGATACAAAGTCAGAGGCTGCCCAAGTGGTGAATGGTTGCAATGGATTCAGTGTATACCCAGGACCAGCACCACTCTCAGGATCTAGTGGGTTTACATGGGCCAAAAGTAGAAAACCAAAAGCTTCATCCATGCTGTCTGATGGCTCAAGAAGCAAAATCAGTGCTCTGGATCCAACCTTTGCAAAAGGCACGTATGATTTAACAGAACATGGGATGGAAGTTTCAGAAAGAAATCATAGTTACAACACTGGCAATCAGGATGAGACTTCCAACTATGTCTCTCAAAAGTACCAGGCTCCTCGTGTTCAACAAAAATCATTCGATGTAGCTGATACATACAACTCAAATTATTACATGGAATTTGATTTCACAGATAAAATGGATGCTTTGATAGATACTCAGGTAAATTTGAAATCCTCAGGTTAAATGTAAACACGTTTTATGATCAAACAAAACCTTAAGGTTATCATTGTTGGTCATGACCAAAATACCACTTTATAATATAAACTGAAATCAGTTCACAGACTTAGCAACCAACACTTTAACACGGGGTTTTTTCTACTAGTTGGATATAATTATTTTCTAATGGATTTAATTTTGATTCACTAGTGGTGGGGTAAAACTTTCTTTACTATAGTAGAAAGAATAATCTATAACTTAATTCTCCAAAAATCAGTAACATCAACATGATTCTTAAATGATAATTTTATTCCTCAAATTACAATAATTTGGTTCTAGTGAATAATAACTTCTGGACCCTTTTAATAAACAGAAAGTATCATTAGAAGACCAAACTGGTGTAACATCATTTGCAAACTAAATTTTTGTTCTTAGAATCTTTCAATGACCAATATAAGTAAGGGTTTATAATTATTTTTGTTTACTTCTGATGGAAATTCTTATTTAGTAGTGATGTTTTCACCGGGTGAGGATCATATATGAAATCTTGATATGGATCAAAGTACCTATGTATTCTTTTTTTATTAGGTTGCATCGTATTTTATGCACCAAACCTTTTACAGGGCCATAGAAAACATGGTGAACCTGTGGAGCAATCAGTACCAAAAATAATCCCATCAAATAAAAATGATGAGATGTTGCCTTGGAATGAAAATAGAATGCAGCAATCTCATCGTAAATCAAGGTGGGGAAGAGGTAAAGAGACTACTTCTATCTAGGGTAATTTTACACATGCAAAATTTAGTTACACAACCTTACTACTCCGGTCTATGGTATCATATCCACTGTGAGTCTATTGCTTCATATCAATATTTTTTTTTTCATGACAATGATTGTTTCATAACAATTTGTTTTTATACTTCTTTCACCCTTGTAAAATGTCAAATCACCAAATACATAAAAGAAGAGGGAGAGAGAGAGCAAAACATACAATTTTTAAAGAGAAATTTTAATTATACAATAGACTCATACAACTTACAAATAAGAGAACTAAGAAGACGAGCTAGAAATGTGTGAAATAAGATAAATGGTATGAGAGAGACAAAGAGAAATGAAGTATTATATAAGTTGTTGTATGATTATAATATCTCAATCACTCTCCTCCTCCTAAAAGATTTTTGAATGGTCTAGAATATACACATAGCTCACGTAGTTTGTGCATTTTTTGCTTGTGTTTCTGTCTGTCTATCATTTTCCTTTTATCTGCATACATTGAATAGTTTGATGAGAAACACAACCTAATTTTGCGGTATACATTTTTTCTTTGGTCTCTAACTTAAGTTTTAAGGGTAAATTAAAAGTTGTTTAAAACCAAATTACAATATAACTCATTACAAATACCAATATATCAGTTTGTGTATTACAGACCAATAATACAAGGATCATAGGAGTGGATTAATCCCACATCTACAAAAGGGGTGCTTGACTAAACATTGTGGGCGTTGATGGACTCCTTTATGCCATTGAACCATTCTAACTTCTGACTTCGGCTCTTCTGATCTGATTTTTGGCGACAGTACTCCTTTTGTTCACTATAGAGTTAAGTGTTCATATAGGTTTATCGTACATAGTAGGACTAACACTTAAGTATATATAGGATTACAGCAACAAATTACAATGCCCCTAGTACGTGTACTCATTTCTTTATTTAAAGAAAGGTTAAATTTTCTAATACGATTGTTTTCCTTCGTAGCCTCCTAGTACGTGTACTCATTTATTTATTTATTTAATCTTTTTTTCTCAACTCTTGCGTATGCAGATATTAAAAATTTGAAAAAAGAGAGAAATCTCTAAGTAATTATATCTAAAAGTAATCTTGCAAAACCTCAAAATGCCTAATTAGGTAATACAAACTACAAAGTTAGATCAAAGCTACGCTCTTACAAGAACTTCGCTTTTATTTATACATTTTTGTGGTCTTTCGTGGTTCTAATTCTTACATAAATTGTAAAGCACAAGTTCATGGTCATCTCATAAGCTTCAACATGGGTCTATGAAGTGGCAAACGAATAGAAAGCACTTTTATTAAACAAGAAAACATTTATAATATAAAAAACATAAAAGTTATTTAATGTTTATTTTTTTTAGTAATTTAAAAAAATTAATGGTATTTATTTAATGGATGCACACTATGTTTATGGATACACATTTAAAAAAACATGAATTCTTTCACTAAAAATATGAATTCTTTCACACCTTTATCTTAAAGGATACAGAGAAAATAAATTGTGTAAAATGTAACAAGAAAATATGTAAAATAATTCAATATCGCTTTACAATTATAAGCCGTACATATTTAAGATATTGACTCAGTCAAACGTATATTATATTTACACATCAAATTGTATAACTTAATTACAGAACATCAACAATGCAACTATAATAGTAATTTTGAATACTTTTAATAAGATCAATAATTATTAATAACCGATGTAAATGTTGATTTAACAACATCATCATCGACTTCAATATTGATATTTTTATTATGCCATCTAAATTAT
>JAMLFT010006472.1:0-16005 GCA_026544285.1 Pachyrhizus erosus
AAAATTCTGTTAAAAGTACTTTTTTAATTAATTTAAGAGTTATTGTTAAATTATAACTAAAATTTTAATATTTTAAAAATTTTGTAATAAAAAATATCATTTTTTTAAAGACTAAAATTAAATTAAGATAATTTTTTAAAAATTAAAATCATATTTTAAAAAAAATAGATATCAAAAGTCAACCTCATAATAGTGCAATGAAGACGTTCACTTTGGGTGGAGGCACTCAAAGTAATGTCGTGGACTTGTTGGATACTGGATTTGCACTTCATTTAAAGGAAAAAAATGCGGTCACATATATTGATTTTAAAATACAATATTAATAACTAATATTTTTATAATTTTGTGATTTGTTATACTATATATGAATATGTTTGATTATAAATTTAATTTTAATCGTTAGGAGTTGTCTTCACCGAGAAATTTTATTTTATAAGATAAAGTGTATTCATGGGTTTTTAATTAAAAAAATTAATGATTGAAATTGCTTGTTATACATTTATTTAATTTTTACCATAATTTTAAGTATTATTTATTTATGGTTTAAATCTACTTTACAAGTACACTTAATTATTTTTCCGTAAACTTAACAGCATTTTGAGGCATTTAACGAAGGAATTGGATCTAACATTTTAAAAACAAGAAATAAAATAAAAGAACATATGTCTCCCGTCAAACACGCCTCACGCTCTGGTCATCTTCACCCACGAGAGACAACTCAGACAGGCATGGACATGCATAGTGAGGTGGGGGCTTGGCCCCTGATCTTTTATAATTTTAAAATTTTTAGTGTATAATAATAAAATGTAATATGTAATATATAATATATTAATATTAAATAACTACTTGTATTTTAGATTCACATTTTTAAGTTTTTTTAATTTTTAATTTTTATATAAAAATATCCTTTTTTCTTTTATTGTTTTTATAGTAAAGACAATGATATTTTTTACTTTTTTATACTTTATCTTTTATGTTTTTAATTATATTTAGTTTGATATTTTATTTTTTTAAAAATTTCATTTAGTTTATTAAAGTAAATTAAAATGATCATTTTAAAATAATAATCAATTTTTTTTAAAATATAATTTTAAATTATTTTTTGACTAATTTGAGTCATGAATCTTGTCTCATTAAATTTATGTATGTAAAACTTATAGAATTCAAATGATAATCAAACCAAAAAATCATAAACATGATAAAAATGGTATCAAAAATGAATTCAATGAACAATTGAAAAATTAAAAAAGTTTAACGTCAAATTTTTTTTAATATTCGTTATACTCATTTTTTATATAATTTTTATTATGTTTATAATTATTTTTTGTTTGAACATGAATTAAAATTCTTATAATTTTTATGTAAATAAATCTAATTATATAAGTTTCACATCTTAAATAAGTCAAAAAATAATTCTAAAATATGTTCTAAAATAAAAAAAAGTATCATTATTTCGGGAATGACTATTATGACTTGTTTTAAATATATAAAAAATTAAATTAAATATTTTAAAAGATAAAATATCAATTTAAATATAATAAAAAATTAAAAATATATCTTAACTTATAAAAAAAAAAGTTTAATTTATCTTATGATATTGATAATAGATATATATAATATTTTGATGATTACAATTAATATTTTAATTATTTTATATAAATTTTGATACATACATATTTACTTAAGGAAATTGGCTCTCCGGTTAGATATATTCCTGGTTTTGTCCCTGTATATACTATCATGAAATGATAAATGGTTGAAAAAAATAAACAAACAAATAACTTTGTGGTCAATGAAAATAGTAAGAGTTGTAATGTTACAAATGTAGTTAGGTTTAATCTAAACTTTCATGAAATAATTTTAGTTTTTCAAGTATTTAATTCTTTTATATAATTAAATAGGTTAACAAAGTGAAAGGGAAAATCTTAATTAATGAGTTAACTGAAATAAAATGAAAGAATTGATTGACAAAAGATGCAATTTTGGGAAAATTTAATAATTCATGATAATAAAGAAGTTAATTTTATTTATATGATAAAATATCACCACTTACAATATATAAACACAAATATATTTTTTACAACATTTAAAAGTCTCATAATTAAAATTGGTTCTACTTAATAAAACATCTAAAAATCTTGACTTTCTTTTTCAAATTTATTTTAGTAATTGTAAATTATTTTTTAAAAATAAAAAATATACATACAACCTTTTATAATTTATGTTTTTCTTCAAAGACAAAAAGGGTATTTACTTATCTCACCAAACAAAACAAATAGAAGTTGGGAACATGACAAGTAGACAAAATGATGCCAGTAATAATAAATTAGAGTCACAATCAGCTATGCCCCAAGTCCCAACATTGTCTCCTTTTGCTCAAAAAAGTCTTCGGTTTGTTGCGAAAAGTGCAAATATATAATATTTATTTATTCATATCGTTCCAAAATTTTGTTCATTAATAATAACAACATTCAAATTTAGTTTAGATCATTTTTCTATAGTTATGAAAAAAAAATAAGATGCGTTAAATTTTTTTTGTAAGTTTAACTTAACTCATATATTTTAGTTTTTGAAAATGCTATATAAGAGAATTTTTATGAAAAATAAATATATAGATTGATTTTACCTTATAAAAAATTTATCTTTTATAAATGCTTATAAATTTTTTAATTTTTTTTTATAGAAACTGAAACCATATTTCTTAAAATTGGAGTATCATTTTGCTTTGAAATGGAATATTCATAGTGGCAGTTAGTCTTACTTGGAATTGATGTAGGATTTTCACAGTAAGTCAAGATTAGTCTTGCAGCAAGTAATATTTATTTAGAATAATGAAAATTTAATAAAAATTATGTTATAACTGTATTAGAATCACGATAAAATACATCAATAATATTTCTTAATAAAAAAAGTAACTTTAATAATTTTTTAATTCTCTAACTAATATTCTTATAACAGTGACTAACATTTGTTTTATTATATTATTATATTACAAGTTTATAACCAAATCCAAAAAGTAATGCGATCCAATACCACCTAACGCATCATAAGCGCCACAATGCGCGCCTTTCAAAGGATTAAAAAAAGGTGATAGCACTATTACCCCTCATTTTTTAAATTTAAATTTACATTTGATAGTATAATTTTTAACTTTTATATTAACAGTGTATGTATATTAAATTTTAACTTTATAAAATGCAACACTTATTATATAAAATAACTTACAATTCAAAATAATATAAAAATTTTGACACCATCAATACATTTAAATTAAAAAATTAACTAAACTACACTGATCATATAAAAAAATTATATCATCATAAGATCTTAAAATAATTTTAATGATGATTTTTATTTCACCAAATGAATAAAACGTTTTAAAGTTTAATAATAACGTATTATGAATATAAAAAGCTTTGACATTGTATTAATTACAAATCATGGTTATTAGGATGCTTGTGATTAAATCACAATCAAAATTACTTAAAAAAAGTGAGAATTAAAGTCTATATTAAATTAAAAAAATATCTAGGAGGTGAGTAAATACTAGAGTGGAAAATACAACTCAAGTATCTTAATTCTTAACTGTATTTTTAACCGTTTCACTACAAATTATAATTAGTCAGAGTCTTCACGTCTCCAACTCACACACACTCCACCCTATATATTATTCATTCAATTCAATTTCTTTTTCCTAAATACAAAATAATAATGTAAAATAAAAAGCAAAACGCACACTCTCTCCTCTTTCTTTCTCTCTCTCTTCCATTTTCACCGTGAAACCGCCGGAAAAAGCAGCGTCGCCGGAGCGAAGATCGAAAAAGTAACCGGAGCACAGAATTACGGTTTCGTGATTGCGCAAACTCGAAGAATGCCACTCTGCAGGTATCACATTCAGAGCGCGCACGCTCTCGCGGATCCGGAGCTGCGCCGCGCCTCCGATACCGACGACTCCGAAGCTCTCCTCGAAGCCGTCGCGATGACCGGACTCGTCGGCTTTCTCCGCCAGCTCGGCGACCTCGCTCAGTTAGTTCGCATTCTCTCTCTCTAACTTCTCTCTCTAAAACTGCTTCGTCTCGTCGTTGCGCGAGTTGCGCTTGCGGTTTGCTTGATCGCGCTGAGTTTAAACTAGTGTTACTGAGTTTGAAGAAAGAAAGAAAGTTTTCGTTTAATGCAACAATGTTTTAGAGATAACTATAATTCAGTTTTGTTGTTGATGGAGTTTGTTAGTGGAGTGAGCGTTGATTCAACGGGTTTTTTTGTTTTTTTGTTTTTGTTTTTCATTTCCTTTTCTTTTCTTTTTTGTCTGTGTTTGGAGCTTTGTTAGTTCGTTCGGTAGTTGGAGTAGGTGGCTGAATAGCTTTTTTTTTTTTTTTTTTTTTTTTTTTTTTTTTTTTTTTCTTTTTTGACATGTTATTGTGATCGTTGTTTCATTTTGTGTTGTATGATTTAGTAGTGGAAACTGATCTGTGGGATTGGTTTTTGAATTCTGTTTTCATTTTGATTTTAATTTATTGCTTTTTCTTTGTATTTTTTTCCTTGATTCTTCATTAGCTTTTGGTTCTTTTTCTTTGTACATGCCCGCTTTTGGGAGGATCAAAAGAGGAGGAAAAAGGCGACCGGTGCGTAGATTGGTTTAAATTCTGGATTGAGAATGAGAACATGTTGGATTGCTTTGTATCTACGTATGGGTGTTTGATTTAACGATGTGTAGATTGCAACTCTTTGGTTGATGTTTTCAATTTGAATAATCGAGTTATTTGATAAAGTATGCTTTTGATATTTTTGGGTATTTGCAGATTTTTATCTTTTGAAATCACCGAAGGAGAAAATGCAATTTAAGTAGGTTATTTTTTAGCTGACTAGAATTGCAGATATTGTGATTTTTTCGTTTGGTGGATATGGAGTGAGTGTATAGGTTCAAGGGTCAATATTAGGATCCACTATCTGCAACCTCCTCATCAATCCCCTGAACTGAGCCCGGGTGGCGTAAGTCTTGGTTGATTGTGTTTTGATTTTTTTTTTATTTTTATTTTTTTGTAAATACTATTCTGTAAAGCAGTTTTGAGGAATTGTTGTGTTTCGTAGTATCAATTTGAATACAATTATAAAGATGAAAAATAAAAATAAAATTGCTTGGTAAATTTATTTTGAAAATGTGTTTTGAAACAGGATTAAAAATACAATTAATTGTTTCCTTCTTTCTCGAATTAAAAAAGACAAAGTGAAAAATAGCTATTTGCACTTTTCAGTTTTAAAAACAATTTAATTTGAATTAGTTTTGAAAAATAGTTTTTACAAAGAAGCTACTCAAATATTTTTTTAAAAACTGTTAAAACAGTTATCAAACAGGACCTTTAATCTTGTGAGTTTAATTTAAATGCTTCCGATACCAAAATTTATGTATCTCACAAGTTGCAGTAATAGTGGCATTTTTTCCTTGCAATTCATTATTAGAAAATTAGTTCCATTCTGTAGAGTGCCCAGCATCAATATTAGACATTTTAAATTATATTTTTTACAGCCACTATCGTCTGTAATTTTTCTGCATTTTACTGTATCATTTTTGTTAGGTTTGCCGCTGAGATGTTCCATGACTTACATGAAGAAGTACTGGCTACTGCTGCAAGAGGCCACAGTCTTATGTCCCGTGTTCAACAGCTTGAGGCTGAAGTTCCAGCACTAGATAAAGTTTTTTTGTCACAAAGTCATCATTCATCATTTTTTACAAATGGAGGTTAAATTAATCAGTACAGAGTCATTTTGTTTATTGTTTGTGTCTGAAATATGCCATTGACAACTGGTAACATTCCCTTGACAAATTTTAACTAGCTTCTTCATTTGCAGGGGTTGAATGGCATCCTAATCTTCGGTCTGAACATAATCTTGTTACCCACAGAGACTTACCTCGATTTATAATGGACTCATATGAAGAATGCCGTGGTCCTCCAAGATTGTTCCTTCTGGACAAGTATGGTGACTTGATACATAGAACATAAATTTAAGTACAAATAAAAGATTTATTATTATGTTATGTTATAGATGTTTGAAACTTTTGTTTTTTCTTTTGGCTCTGAAAGGTTTGATGTGGCGGGGGCTGGGGCATGTCTGAAGCGTTATACTGATCCGTCATTCTTTGTAGTGGAGTCTGCTTCCTCTGGAAAAGCAGCAGTAGAAGTTCAAAGGGAAAAGAAAATTCGTAAAGTTAAGGTACTAAAGCACTGATTCTATCATTTAATATCACAATTTTCTGGAAAATTGTTTTATATGGCAAATGAAGCAATTTTATGCAATGGAAAATTGAATATCTGCTATTTTGAATATATAATATGTATATATTTTTGTATCCAGCAAAAGAAGGGAACACAGCTGTGGAATGGTGAAACCCCTGAAGTTGTACCATCACATGCAAAGTGAGCTCCAATAATTTTATTGCGATGCATTAATTATTGTTCTGGTTTTAGAAAAGCGGGACATTCTTTAAATGGTTAATTGGTGACTCAATCCATTTCTATTATTGCAGATTGCATCAGTTACTTCTTCAGGAGCGTATTGAGAATGCTTGTAGGGATCCTGCTCGTCTTGTGAAGTTGAAAAAGAAACAATTGAATGGATCTGCATTTGAAGCAAAAAGTGGGAAAAGTCACATGGAGAAAATTCTGGAAATCCCCTCACCTGATCATAAAATGGTTCGTGAAACTTCAATCATTCCACAGCCTGGGAAATTGGTGTCAGATGATACTAGTGAAAGTGGGATTAAAATACTTGAAATCAGTAGCATTACTCCTATGAATAGGTCTTTCAGAAATGAAAACACATGTTCATCACCAAATGAGCAGGAACTAGAACTGAATTCATACTCAGAAATGGATAGGGAGACAGATGGATATATTGTGGAGGTGAATGAACAAATTTCTGGTGGTGTAAAAGAGGAAATGTCTTCTAATTATCTCAAGGTACTCAATGAAGCTGGATTGGTATTTGATGAACAAAAGAAAAGAGAATGCAACTTAGATAACTACCATTCTGATGATGTGATTAGCGAGGTTGATGATTACATGGATGCATTAGCTACCATGGAGTCTGAATTGGAAACAGACAATGAGTGTGGACCTATGAAAAACTTATTAAATATTCAAAATTTAACTGATTCGAATGGCAGAGGCGAACTTCAACCGCAAGCTCAATTTTCAGATTCTCAATCATTTGGAGACTCCTTGACTTCTGAAGAAATTAGTTCATTTGAACAAGATAGAAATGGGGAGCATAATGAAGTGCAAGGTCAGCTGTCAGATTCTCTGTCAGCAAGGACCTCCTGGGCATCCGATGATAATAGTCCATTCAGAAGAGATAGAAATGAAGAACTTTCCCAGCTACAAGCACAGTTTTCAGATTTTCAATCTATCAGAAACTCCACATCAGCGATTCAAGATATGCCATCCAACCAGCTTCCCCCTACTTTTGAGTTGCAAAGGACTTATTGTCGTGAGTTTGTCATGCACGATGATGCAAATGTTCAGGGTTATGATTCTAGACCAGTCTCTTCAGGTTCATGTCTGATGGATTCAGGACATTTATTGTTGTCTTCTGATCTTGGAGCCAACTCACCAGTGTCCCTACCTGCAGGAAGTCAATCAGACGAAACACCCTCTGGCCCTGTTGAGCTTCATTTAAGAATAGAAGATGATGAAGAAAAGAAGTGTCTTGTTGAATCTATTGTGGCCAGACCTGATGCTCTCAGTCCAATAAGAGATGATGCTTGCCCAGTGGTTTCTTTTGATAATTCTTTGAACAACTTGGATGTCTGTGATCCTTATGTCCATTCCAATGCTCTGTTACAAGTTTCCTTGGCTCATGAAGGTGAGTGTGGTGATCATTCTGAGATTGAAGTTTTGCAGGATGAATCTCTTAATGAATGCTCTTCTGAAATTTTGGTTAGTGGAGATGCTGGTTTCCGAGGGGAGGATCCCATTTGCCCATCTGTAGAAGCAGACCCGAATCCAGGTACTAAGCTGCTGCTTCATGGCATAGATTTAAAATCTGAGGATGATATTACAGCTACCCAGCTTAACTCAGAAGATCTGTATCCTGTTGCGGAAACAGAAGAGCTATACTTTGATTTTACACGCAGAAACAAACCAGATTTAGCAGAAGTTGAAGTTCTGCATCCTGATCTGCATGCAAATTTTGAAGAGGTGCCAAGGATATTGTCTGGCGATGAAATAAGTGGATCCACCTGCAGTTCGGATCTAGTTGAAGAAGATGGTCATATTAAACATCCATCCTCAGATAGCATATCGTCTCCAATGAGTAACCATACAAAGTTGAGAGAATCTCTTTCTATTTTTCCAGATCCTCATGAGAAAGAAATGATAGTTAACGAGCCAGATAGTAGAGAATCTTTTACAGAAGTAGCAGCCCAGAAGGTAGTGGATCAGCTAGAAATTACTTATACTGATGTACAGTCAAACCTGAACAGATCAGTTCCATGTGATCCTTCTGGTTCTGGAATGTGGAATAATATTCAACACTCATCTCTTAAGCAGAAAATCCAATATAGCTCTTCTATCAATGACCTGAAAACGGTGCCTGTTTGTTTGGAGCTAGACTCTCAAATGCCATCTGGTCAGGGAATTAATTCAACAAAATGTGTCACGGATCCATTAAACCCATTTATTCCTGACTTCTTACACAGGGCATCTAAAAATAATATTGAGGAGATGCCACCTCTGCCTCCTCTGCCTCCAATGCAATGGAGAACGGGCAAGGTTCAACATGCTTCCCTTGTTACACAGAGAGAAGACATAGAAGTACGTCTGGCCTTACTCCAACCAATACAACCAAATAAATCTGATGATAAGCCTCAGTTTGATTTATCAACTTCTGAAAAAGAGACCTTGCGATATCAGAATCTATTTTTGCATGCCATGACTGTGGAAAATAATATGCATGAACATTCTTCTGGGTTTTCAGTGGGTGTGTCAGAGCACCCTGTTGCTATTCCTTTTCAATTTCCTGTTATGGTAAATGAAGCAAATGATCAATATAATTTCCTAGTTCCAGAGCAAAGCCAAATCGAGAACCCTTTCTTAATATTACAGGACAGGCCTCCACTTGGATATGCTGTTGCTTCAAAGGGAGAAATGGTATTGAATCCAAGTCCATGCCCACCATCACTGCCTGCTGAATGTGTTGTTTCTGGGACTGATCCCATTTTTCAACAAGAAAAACCAACTCAATCTCCAAGTCAATTATCGGAAGGTACCAGCTTAGAAGATAAAAAGGATAGACCTGAAGAATTGCATTTAGTGCTGCCTGCAGAATGTTCAGTTTCTGGAGATGATGCCGTTTCTCCAAAAGTGAAACCAACACAATCTCCAAGAAAATCAATGGAAGAGACTAGTTTGGAAGCTACAACTCTTAAGCAACCTTCAATTAATGTGGAAAGGGAACAAGAAGATCCGTCACTCTTACCCGTCTCTCCTCCAAGTCTTGAAATTGAGCAGACCAATCACAGTATGCCTCCTTCAGAGGGAGAAATGGTGTTTCCGTTGGATACATCTGTTCGAACATCTGAGCACGATACTGAGATGCCAAACCGAAAGCCAAAGAATAAGCGTCCTCTTCCCCAGGAGGATCCTGTAATTGATCCTGTTGCTGCTCTTGACAAAAGCAGGGTAATGACAGTTTTCTTGTTCTCATATAATGTTCTCTTTATGCGGTCTTAAAATTCTTGCATGACACATTGCCTTTGAACCACTGCAGCTGAGGAAGGTCAGTGAACGTATTATGCCCCCCAAAGCACCAAAGGGAGATGAAAGAGACTCATTGTTAGAAATGATAAGAACAAAGGTTAGAGCTGGCAACTTTTGTCTTATTATTCATACTGTTCGTACCCTTTTTACCCTTTTGTTTCTTGTATTTAAAAAATTTTAAAAAATATATACACATTTCTTGTCAGTCCTTCAACTTGAGGCCTGCTGTGGTTCAACGACCACCCAGCATTCAGGGTCCAAAAACGAACCTGAGGGTTGCTGCCATCCTGGAGAAAGCAAATTCAATTCGCCAGGTCTATCTCTCACTCTCTCTGTTTATTGTAACGAGCTTGTGCTCCCCAACCCCTTCCTTTCCCAGCACCAATTAACTAAACTATTGTTAATTATTGAATTAGGCATTGGCTGGAAGTGATGAAGATGATGATGCAGATAGTTGGAGTGATTCTTGAATTTACTATGGAATGAAAAGTACTGGAACAAGTCATTCTCCCCTGTAATAAATAGGAAAACTACGTAATAGTTATACAAAAGATTCTTTGTCCTACATTATGTTCATATATGATACTCTAGACAACATATGTTCCCTCCCTAGTCCTCTCAATTCACACATAGATGCAGGCATACAGCGTAGCATCAATTTAGAGCCTTTTTCGGAGTTGAAACTCACTTCAGTCAGACTCTGGGCTCAGCGTGCAAGCGCAGTATCAAACAAGACCAACAACCTATCAACGATTATTTTTTCTCCTCATATAAGATCGTGTATATTTGTGTTGTGGTTGCCAAGTTTTTTTGAGTTATCAATTTTGTAATTCAGTGATGTAGTGGTTTTCTCATAATTGTCTTATATATCATGTAGCTCATCTATTTGTGTCCAATACAATAGTATATGTATATATATATATGTAAAATACTTTGAATGTCTAGTGGAAGTGTGTTGGATTTGAATTTTGAAAGACTATTTTAACATAAAAAAGATATTGTGTATATAAAAGTCTCTTAAAAAATAAAAAGATTTTTTTACTGTAAAAAAATGTATAGAATGAAAAAAAGAAATAATCAATTATTTTACTATAATTGTTGGCTTTAAAAAAGAGAAAGAACTTATGTGTGTTGAGAAAAAGATAAATCCAGAATAAAAGAATAAAAAAGTTTTAAATATTTGGGTTCGATTGTTTGATGGAGTGTAGTATTTATATATATAATTAAAAGGTCACACAATTTATTAAAATTTAATTTATAAAATAATTTATTGAAATTTGTATGATTATGAATAATTTTTTTTAAGTTATAAAAATTTTCAATTGAATATTATTGAATTTTGTTATGATCAATAAAAAAAATTTAATAGTCTTGATTGAATAATATAAGATTTTTTTTAATTTGTTTGAAAATCTTGATTGAATATCACAAAATTTTTTATAAAAAAAACTCTTAAAATTCTAATTGAATACACTCTCTTTTAAAAAACAATTTCTTAAAATACATATATTTGAGGTTGTTTTGTTAAGTGTATTATTCAAATGTGGAGGTAAGATTAATCTCATTATCAAAACTAATCACAATATTTTGGTTTAATTGAGTGAGGTTTATGCATTTTTTTTGCTAAATTCAAATTAAATTAATTCAGTCAATAACAGGTTTATTGAATCCAAAAACTTTGACATTTGTTTAAATTTTTTAAAAATATAAATGATAATAAATAAATAATAAACATAATATGTAATTAACAATAAAAAAATCAAACCAATGTTTATTGGGTCATTTCGAGTCCATGAGTTACTAAAACATGTAAAGACTCTTAAAATGTAGTAAAAAATAAGACACACCATAAGAAAAGTCATCACATGTCAAATTTAATGTGACTCATCTTTATCTTATGCAACACAATGTGAGTGATTGTTATCTGTCATGGTATGGTGTGTGGCGTCTTTTCACTTTGCATTAACATATGTAAAGTTATCCTATCTTAAATGCCACATGTTTTTTTTTGTGTGGAACGTCTTTCTCTTAGTGTGCAATAAATATTTTCTATGCAATTGTCATGTGTTTTGTATTGATATATGGCGCCTTCTCACCTTGTTTAACAAAGGAGAAATTGTCACATGTCAATTTTTGATATCTAACATTTGTTGTAGACACAATATTATTTATATAATTACCATGTGTGCAATTTACATTAATGTAGTTAAACAAATTTCCATGCTTAGTGTTTCTTTTAAAAAATGATATTTTCTTCTAATAAATAATAAAGAAAAAAAGACCAAATTGCACTTATAAATGTTGTTTCTAACTTTAGTTTTCCTAATAACTAACTAAGGGTAAAAAAGGAAGATTTAATATAAAAATATTTTTTAAAAATAATAAATATAATAATTTGAGAGTTCTTTTAGAAAATGAAATAATTAAAATTATCATAAAATCAAGTATAAAGAGAAAGGTTACACATAGAGGAGTTTTTATGTTTGAGAATGATAACTCAAATTTATAACAGTTGATATTGTTAATAACAACAATAATGACACCACTTATGTTATCAAACAAAATATGTAAACAATGTATGGCTTCACAAATGGCTTTAATATTACTATTGAGAAATGCATTAAAAATAACTATGGTTGAAATTTTTTCATAAAAAAAGTTCTTGCAAAAAAAAGCATAAACTATGTTAAGAACAAAACTTCTTGTAGCATGAAAATTATTTTTGCAAATGAAGTATTCACACAAGTCAAACATCTACGAAGTCCACCTGAATAAACTCACCAATTGTCTCACCCAAACAAAGAATAATAGTGCTAGATGCTTTATAAGGAATGCCTTGGTGGCTAGGGTTTCTCATGCAAATTGAGTACAATATGTGGATATTATGCCTTTTAGGACATTAGACTTTATGCTTGATAACATCAGGTTCTTACATTAAGAGTCTGACTAATGAGAAACTTTATTATTTTTCATTATTTTGACATTCCTTTAAGTGAACTCATAACATTATGAGTTTAACCTATAAGAAATATTAAAGGCAAACTTAATATTTCTTTTCTCCTTTAATATATATGCCTTGTATTTTTGAACCTATAATTTTTCATTACATTGTCAATAATATTAAATCTTATTCAATGTCATAAATAGTAAGCAATATCTAGTAATACATTATTGTTATTCAAGTAATAAGAATGTCAATAATTAGACAAACCTTTTTGTGACATATGTTTTTGTATAACTAGTCCCTTTGTCAAAATATCATAATTGAACACAAGACATAAAATGTATCAATCTTATATAATTCAATTTATTTATTTGTTGATATTTAATCAATCATGAAAATAAATGAGATTAATATCTTATATTGACTCATTTCAACATGATCATGATTTTTTGCTGAATAAACTTCTAAATAAACATTTATAAGGAGAAGAAAATAAGAATAAAAAAGGAAAACAAAACAAGCTTATCCAAAAATAAAAATCAACTTTTGGATAACCTAATATGAAAGAGCATCTACAAATGAACTTATGCATAAATTAATTTTAACTTTTAAAAAATCTCATTTAATTTTGTCTTCTTATTTTATTTATCTTAAAAGTGATTATGGACAAGTTTATCTTAATAAACCCTTTATCAAGGGGCTTGTAGTTATTGCTCATGTTATGAAGGAGGAGCAAATCCTATCTTAATTACTTACATCCTTTTTTCATTATTTGTTTTATATCTAATTACCAGCTTTATAATCACCCTATTACAAACAACATTTGATGGTGCCTATTAAAATATTAACTCATTAGATGCTTGAAGTAGGAAACTCTTGTTTAATAGTGCATCAAATTTTGGTGACAAAATTGGTAATTATTATCTTATGGATATGGGTGCTTTAGGTCATAAGTTTTGGTACCAAAGACAAATATGAAGATGTATTGCTAAGAGGTTGGATAAAGCTCTTATAGATCAACTTGATGGATGGATTTCCTTGAAGCTTATGTGAAGAATCTGTGTAAGGTGTATTTTGATCTTTGCCTTCTTTTAGTGAGACACGAAGGTTTGGAGGTAGATAGGAGTAATTGACCTTTTAGATTTCAAGCAACTTCAGTTACACACTATGTCTTTAAGGATGTTTTTAAAATTACTTTAACTCATGTTTGTGAGATTCTTGTTCATGTGAAAGAAAAATCTCTGGATTTTAATAAACAAGTGTTGGTAATATTTATTCTATGTTTAATTACTAACTTTAGAACATCAAATAAACTAAATTCATAATCAGTGTAAAAAACCTAGTTTGACACCTACATATACCTTTTTACATTACTATTATAGGTATGGACATTTATTATCATATTTTTTTATTATGGAAAAATTACTAACTTAAGCATGTGTGTACCTTAGCAAGTACTTCCACCTATTACTCAAACTAGTCTAGAATCTTTTAGGTTGATCCAATCCTGCATCACTTGGAGATGATATCCCACTAGTTCTACCTATAAAGAAAAAATAACTTATAAGCTTTATTTTTTGTTAAGGTTTTGTTACTTTTTGTTTTAATATGCATTACCATAATATCTTTTACATTACCATCTATTAATAAATGCAAATATTATAATGTCCTCCCTTCTTATTTTAAGACATACATTTTTCTCCATTGATACATGTTAATATATTACACATTATTATATTTTTAAATTTTATAATTTTATGATTGAAATATTTTTTTACACTCTCTTACCTTGAGAGATTTAAATATTATATTTTTTTCTTTCTTATTTTAAGATATACATTTTTTTCTTTAACAAAAATATACTACACTTTTCACCTTGTTATTTTCAATATATAAAAATATAATAATTTCTACTAAAGAATAATTTTTTAAGTAAAAAATCATTTGTCAATATATTTGTTTATTTGATTTACAAACATATATTATTAAATTATTCAATTTTTATAGTATGTTTTTTGTCATAATTTTTTTCTCTCAATTCAACGTTATTTTTAGTCTTTTTATATACTATTAATAATAAATTTTGTTAAATATTTTGCCACTCTATAAAAAACGTTTACTTTGCTTGCAATTACTTAGGAAGAGAAATAATACATAGACAAAAAGTAATGATACAAGAGTTAATTAAAAAAGAGTAATTTGGTAAATTAAAAATATATTTTATTTTTTCAAAGAGTATTTTTTAATATTATTTAATAAAATAGATTAAATTATATATTTTAACATAAGATGTGAGAACATAGTGATAATGGTATCTGTAAGAAAAGAAATAGTATAATTTACTTTAATAATGTTAAATAAAAAAGACTAATATGTATATTGTAAGTCAAATTACATTTTTAATCATTTATATTTTTTATTATATTTAGTTTGATTCTTTATTTTTAAAAAAATTTAATTTAGTTTTTTATATTTTTAAGTGAGTAAAAAAAATTTTTAAAACTAATAATTTTTTATTTTGGGATACAATTTTGATGTCTTTTTTTATTGATTTAAGAAGTAAAACTTGTTTTTATTAAATTTACTTATATGAAAATTACGATGGAACCATAAACATGATGAAAATTGCAAAAAAAATGAGTCACATAAGTGACAAAAAAAAACTAATATTAATTTTTAATTTTTTAGTTTCTTGTAAAATTTATTTTTCATGTGATTTTATCTATGTTTATGACTTTTTTGGTTTGAACATTAATTAATTTTTTTTATAGATTTTATGTACGTGAATATAATAAGACAAAATTCAAAAATTAAAAAAATTAAAAGAGGGTTCAAAATGGTGTTTTAAGATAAAAAATAACCATTGTTTTGAAATAACCATTTTGACTCTTTAAAAATATAAAAAAATCAATTAAACCTTTTAAATAACAAAAGACCAAAGAAATATACTTAAAAATATAACTAAAAATGTATTTTAACATTAAAGAAAATAATAATATAATATTTGCATCTTTTATAAAAAAGAAGGTTTAAATATCAATTTATTTCCTTAAAAATAATATTTTTTTGGTTTTGATCTTTTAGAATTTTTTGTTTTGGTCTTTTAAATTTTATGTTTTTGTCTTTAATGTTAAGTAATCTTGTGATTTTAGTTCCTATTATTCTTAAAATGATATTGTAATGATAATTTTGACAATTTAATGATTTATTATATTATTAAAAAGTTTAATAAGATAGTTACATATAATTATTTTGTTAAATTATTTTTTAAATATTTTATTAATTAACTAAATGTTATTAATTGAA
>JAMLFT010006473.1:0-15977 GCA_026544285.1 Pachyrhizus erosus
TTTAAATTTATTATTGACTATTTTGATATAATTAATTATTTTAAACGGATAAAAATTTAAAAATTTAGTTTATTAAAAATATTATACTTAACTATTCTATCATACTATTTAATAATATGATAAATCTTTAAATTGATAAAATTATTATTACGATATTATTTTATATTATTATTTAATAACAAAAATTAAAATAAAAAATATTAAAAAATAAAAAATATTTTTTTATCTAAATAAAAGAATTTATTTTTCACGAAGTAAAGTTATATAATAATAATATATTCAATATATATAATATATAGTTGCAGCATCAAGTGAATAATATTATTATTATTACAGTAGACAATATTATCTATTGTATTCATAATGCCTAATAGCATAGTATAGGTACTGAATCTGTTGTAGCCTCACAGTGACCTGACACTCCCTAGACTCGTGGTTTTCAAATTTGGAGTGACGTCCTTTTCAATAATTTTTTTACCCTTTTCTTCAAACCTTGTGACTGTTCTTCTATCCATGGATCCTATCCCTCTACCTTGTTGTTCCCGTGGGGGCTGACTGCATCAATCGCTACCAAATCACAGATATGAAACACAAATAACGCAACAATTTCTGCCACTCCAATACTATCCGCAAATTCACAAATAGACACACAGTTGCAAATAAAAGATAAACTGCTGAAATGTCTCTCTTGGAAAAGACCTGATAAGCACAATGTTTCTTTCTCTCTGCCATTTTGAGGCTTTTGATTGTTTGGTGTATTGGATTTTGCAGCCTTCTCAAGAATAAGCTCCCGAGTTCGGACAAAGGACACCTCATATAATACTGTATATCTTGCTTAATATTTCAGATCTTTTCTTTTCTTATATATATATATATTTTTTTTTGTTATCAAGCCATTGGTTTTTTTTATTATTTATTTATGTAATTCAGATCAAGGTAGAATTACCTTTACACTTCAAATAAGAAATCTGTCATATTTAAAAAAATAACTGTGCACAGTAAAACAATTCCGTCTGTATCGTATATTTTGCCACTCTCCAAAACAACGTGATGTTTTTTCTTTTCTTAATATTGTAATGAATAACCTTTGCGGTACAGAAAACCCGCCAGGTCAGATTGTTTCTTTCAGTGAAAAGAATGAAGGTGCTGGTCAGATGAACAAGCCACTGTTTCTCAGCAGTATTGTTCTATATCATTCAAATCAATGCGTGAACTAGTGTCTTTATTTTTTTGAAAAAATCATGTAACTGAACGACCTAACTACCTAGTTATTCTGAAACTTCTTTATATAAATGGTTTGACGAGTGAGTAACATAACTTGCATTATTTACTTGTGGGTGTAGGGACTAGGGAGTGCCATAGGTTTTTTAGGCTGCTTATTTTAGTGGATTTCCTATGTCTCCCAAAGACTTGGATATGCAAAGTCACACCAATTTGGATTTTATTAGCTTCAAAATGTAGATTTTGAAAAAAATAAAATATGCTATGAGTAAAATTGAGAATTATATTTTTAAATAAGATCTTGAATTTAAGATTTATAAATAAATAAAAATAATTAAGAGAATTTTTTTATTAAAATTAATCAGTTAAGTTTTTTTTTTAAGAGAAATTAATTATTCACAAAATCGATGAATATAGACTCGGAACAAATATGAATGTATATAGAAATTAATTTATTATATATGCGTGGAGGTGCTTTTTTCCTATGTTATTGGAGAAGCGACCAATTTATATATATAATCTTTCCAAACGTAAAGGCAGTAACTTGGAACATAGAAGAGCTTTTGGCAGCCATTATAACAGCAATGTTAAAATGTGATAATATGGTATAGCTTTGGAAGAACTAGGATCCTATGAACTTTTGGAAGACCATGTGCATTAATATTTGCAGATAAGAATAGTAAAGAAGTGAAGAAAGTTGCTGATTTAATAGTATATTGTTATTAAAGTTGGCAGGCAACAAAATGATGGCAGAGAAAGGACAAAATGGTATAGCTGTCCATAGTGCAAAGATTTTATCTAATTGCAGAAATTGCCCAGTACTAAATGGAACACACTAACAAAACCAAACCACTGCATAGGAGTGTATCTAGCTAGCTATAAGCCTATAATTAAATGTTTACAAATACGAACCAAGATCAGTGGACAGTGACCCTTTTATTCTCCTTCGGATCAAAACCCTGGGTTTTTGTTGTTACGAAAGAAAAAAAATAGCTGGGTTTTCAAGGGGAAGAAATGCAAATTGCAATATAAGAGTTGGGTCACGTAACAGAAAAAAAAAATGTGAAAATTAGTATTAATAATTTTTTATAAACTAAAATCAATTTACGTACATTTACATTTGAAGAGGTTAAATTTTTATTTTTCAACATTTGAGACAGACAGATAAATTTTAGTTTTAACTTTATGAAAAGTTTTATTTATATTTAAATAGACTTTTAGTTTTATAATTTTATAATTATATAATTTTAATGTTTAAAATTTTTAATTATATATTCAGTTTTTCATATTTTTAAACTGAGCAATGTTAGTTTAATGTTAAACTATCATCTAAATTTTAATAAAAATTATTGATATAACACTAATATGTTAATGCAAAAAGATGATATCACACATGTGTTGGTATATTCACTTACATATATTGGAGATCAAAATTGTTCGATCATAATATCTTAGGCATCAAAATTATACCACCATAATATTTAAAAATTAAAATTTTTAACTTAATTGTCTTACCTTTTTTTTGTTTTTATATTCAACTTTTATATTATCAAACTATTTTTTAAAATTTAAATAATGTTCATAAATAAATATATAATAAAAAATAAAAAAAGATAAACAAAAAGAAAAATAAAAACAACATTAAAATACCAAAAATAAACACAAATACATGACTCTTAAACTATTAAACAAAAAATATATTTTAAAAAATTTTAAATTTAAAAGAATGTTCATAAATAATTAATAAAAAAATGCAACAAATGAAGAATATAAAAACATAAGAAAATGAAAAAATTAAAATACGATAAATAAAAAATAAAACACAAATACGTAACCCAACCATCAAAATAAAAAACACATTTTGAAATTCTTTTAAATTTAAAATAATATTCATAAATAAATGATGAAAAATACAAAAAAATAAAAATAAGAAAAAAAAATGAGAAAAGTATTAAAAATGCCAAAAAAATATTTAAAATTAAAAAAAAAAAAAGCACAAATAAAAAGCCCACTAAATAAAAAAAAAATTTCCTTTTTCACATACATGTACTTTTTTTTAGTGATACATGGATAGTGTATTTTTATTTTTTTATATTTTATTTTTTTGGTATTTTAATATTGTTTCATTTTTCTTTTCATTTTTTTTATCTTTTTAGCATTCTTTATTTTTATTTATTTATGAATATTATTTTAAATTTTAAATATTTTAATTTTATAGTTTAAAAGATGAATAAACAAGATAAAAAAATAATATAAAATTAAGTATACAATTTTAGATTCTAAATTATTATGATTGTGCAATTTTGATCACAAAAATATCACGATAGTATAACTTTGAGTTTTAAGTATCACATCAATACATATATTATTTGTTATGTGAGTATGTCAATGTCACATCAATAATTTTTATTAAAAATTAATGTAGTAGTATAATAATGATTCAAGATTGTTGAGTTTATAAAATATAAAAATTAAATATATAATAATTTCTTTTAAAAGATTAAAATTATTTAATTATAAATTTTTTATTTTTGTAAATAATAATTACAAAATTATAAGACCAAAAGTAAATTTAACTATTTAAGCTTTTTACTTATTTGACTTTCTTATTTTTATTTCTTATAAATACCTATTGAGTTGGGATAAATAGTGTGTGTTATATTTTACTTTATTTTAATGTGAATAAATTTCAATTTTTAAAGACATTATTTTTATTATGTAATTTTTAACATTATTAGAAACTAATTATTAATAATTTTAAAATTTTAAATAATGAAATAAAATTATGTTTAAAATTACAAAGTCAATCATAAAAATATGTAAAATTTTATTTCATCATTTTAAAACTTTATAATAAGTGTATGTTTAGTCATCATTCATAGTTATAATACACATTACTTACCAGAGTAAAAATATAATAAGTACTTCAAATTGAATTCGAAGTCCAATTCATGTAATGGATCATCTTAGCAAAATAAACAGGTGGAACCATTTGAATCTTATGCAGCGGTTGTCTTTGCAACAATGACCTTAGCTATTCAATTTACATTTAGTGATTATTCAAAACGAAGGTATACAAATAATATTTGCACAAATGCTCAAAAAGTGTTGATTGTGACAATACTATTTAAGAGGATTCCTAAAATATACTTGTGAACAATTTTATAATAAATATATTTTAATAAGAAATAAAATTACTTTGTTATTACACTATAACATATTAATATTACTTTAAAGAAGTTTTAGGTTGTGTGAAAGAGAATTCAACTTATCTTATACTCTTATAAAATATATTTAGATGAATATAATTTAAAATTTGATTTGATTCATCAATTTCATACGAAAAGAACTTCATTTAATTGATTGACCAATATCCGTGAGTTGTTATAAATACTCTAAATCTTAAATTTAATTTTTACTAATAAAAAAATAGAATTATCAATCCTATCTCATGTACATCAAAAAGATTTTCTTTTTGTATCAATTTGCATTCCAAAAAAATAAAATAAACATACACTAAAGTGCTTAAAATTAACTACAAGTTTATCAAAAAGTTGTTGAGACAAATCTTATATGTAAATCTCATTCATCATCAATAAAATATTTCTTTATATTAAAATACACTAATGTTGCATATTTAATATCTTAAGAAAATAAATTAAAGAAAATATTACATAATTCAACTATCTATTTTCTTTTAAAAATATTAATATAATTTACTTATTAATTGAAGTATCTCTTCAATATATAAAAAAAGTGATTATCCTTTTATAGGATTACATGAGTCAAATTGGATCGAATTTGATTAAATTTAATATTCAACTTGATAAGAATACTTGAGTTTAAGTTGAGTGGATTTATACCTTTTTCTTTCCAATTCAATATGAATAAATCTGATATGAATAAATCTGATTAATTATGGGTCAAGTGTTGTTTGAGTTTTTAAAATGTTAAAAATAATAAAAATAAACACAAAAATATAAATAATAATTAAAAATATCCCACCAAATAGATCGAGTCATTAGGTTCATATCTTAAAAAATAAAAACTTATTATTCAAACCAAGACTCATCTTATTTGAACAAGTCGAATCGAGTTGAACTAAAATAATATCAAAATCCAAACTAACGTGTTTGGATCAATCAGGTTAGATTCACAAGTTACCCGATACTGTGGTCACCCTATATACCTTTACCCCAGGACTCATTACCTCATGTTTGTAGATATACGTATATACAATAAAATGTTTGGCTTTCTTGTTTATAATATCCTGATAGATTCTTGCATTGTGGCCAATGCTACATGATTCTCTTACCTGTCCATGAACAACAAAAGCACTTGTCACTCAACTTTATGCTTTTAATAAATTTTGTTTCCAATGTCACACATTGACATGTGAATGTACTTTTCCAAAGTGCAACTCACGTGAGTTTTGCTATCTCGCAAGTAACAAGAAGCATAGCATACTAATGTACGATATTACAAATACAAAATATACCTAGTTTGGGATAAGAAGAGAAAATAAATAGCTCACGGAAAATTAAACACATGGATATGTATGTGTGTGTTTTTAATAAAAATAGATAAATATTGGCAGGCATAATGAAAATTGATTTTATCCCTGAGACTATGCAGATCTACCGTATAGCCAATTAGATAAAATGGAGGCTCTGTGAAATGTGTGAATTTGCTATCGGTTTCATTTTCATACATAGAGACAAACATTTCAGATTCATTTTTTAAATAATTTGGAATGTCACGAGAAACTTTTCTGAATTGAGCAATAGAATTCTCTGCATAATTGGACCCTAAAAAAATGCTTCTGTTTTTGGTTTCATTCTGGTCACATTTGGTCACATGATATTATACTAATGGACACCAAAACGCGTACAGGTCAGCAACATATATAATATTGATATCTCTCGCATTCATCGTATCATTTACTAATTTAAAATAGTTTGCGAAATAATAGCGTCATTTTAATTCATGCAATTAAGCAGCATGATATAGTAATCATTCGGCATATTATATACATAGATGCATGACTCCAATCATACAGAAAGCGTACCGTACATATCATATTCATCGATCATGGAACATGCGTAAGTAAAAACATTCAAATCCAAAACAGAATCTTCTCAGTCTCCAACTTTGTTGCAACTAACAACTCTTCCAAGCCTCCAAGGACACTCCAGCTATAAAGGCTTTAGGCTCCACTATTAACAACAAATACAAAGGAAGAGCTATGAGCTAACACAAGGAGGGCTTTTTTTTTTTTTTTTTTTTTTTTTCTTTCATTCTTAAAAAGACAGCACAAATTTAATATGATTTCTACACAAACTTATTCAATGATAACCACTGAACATGTTAACCAATTGGAGAAAGTTAGTTTAAGTTAACTAATAATCTTTAATTCAAATTATTAATATCTAATTGTGCAGACAAATTTTTTTTATCACTTATAATATTTTTATTTGATTCGAACATAACTATATGTAATCTTTGTAAAAAAACCTTAACCGATGATATTGCGCGTGTACCTCACCAAGCATGCGCATGCGGCTTTTTGGGCAGTGTAATTGTCAGCAATATTACTTACTCAATTATTGGTTTCTGAATTATAACCAATGACTTATTTTGGTTGAAAACGATCAACTCCTAATAATTATGTGTTTGTATACAGGGTGAAAATATAGGAAAAACGTGAGAGGTTAGAGAACTTAATCTTGATTGTAAATAGTTATAGTAGTTTAATTATTTTTATTCATTCTTTTTCATATTCTGAATTTATTAACTTATATTTATTTATTTATTAGAAGAAGTAAATTAATAAATTATAACTATAACTATTTTAAAATATATTTAAAATGTAACTTGATAAGATATTTCTTCCAAAAACTGTATATATATATCAAACAGGCCACTGTTTATCAAGACAAAAGACTTGCCTGTATAATTTTGTATTTTGTGCCGTATATTTACGTTACATTTAAATCAAATAGATGATAATGACCTAGCTAGTCTCGATCCCGCGCCCAACCAAGTCTTGTTCTTTATTGTCAATTTTTCAATGATGTACCAGTGAGTACATCATTAAGCTATATGTCTCATTCAATTAATGTATAAATATAATACTGCGTTTTATATTTTAATTAAGTAAATGTAATTAAATACCAATCATTAATTATAAAGAATTTAATCTTCATACATTAAAAATATAAAACTCATAGAATTCACCTCAAATATTATTTTAAAAATGATTGTTATAAAACTTAATAATTTTATTATATATAATAATTTATTATTAAATGATAGCATAATTTTTTTAATTAATATTTACATTAAACTCAATTATATTAATATATTATTATTTCAAATAGAAGTAAACTTACATCTTATCAATAAGATATCAAATTTGAATTTTATATATAAAAATAATATAATTAAAATAAGAGATCTACTAAAAAGATATTCAGAGTAGTTTTTAATAAAAATTAGTTATAAAAATTTTTAATAAATACTTTACACTTATGATACAGTGAATAAAAATTTGTTAACTCCATTATAAATACCATGAGATGCCAAATTGTCCCAATTGCTTCATCTTTCTCTCCATGAATTCTACCGTCAGATTTCAATTGAATTTGAGCCGTAATAGACCTTCAAGATGAAATAACTAATTGGATTTCCTAAGAGGAAACCTGGATAAAAAATTCGATGATACAAAACTACCCTCGTGATCTTGCTACTATTTTATATCTTAAAGTTGAGGTTTATTATAAAAAAAAATATTTACTAACGGATAAAAACTTTTATTTAAGTGTTAATATTATTTTTAAGGGTATATTTTTTGTTTAATAAAAATAAAAATATAAATTGTGAATTTATAGTAACATTATGATATATATCAAATTTCTATACCAATAGAATTGTCTAAATTATATGAAGTATAATTCTGTTAATTTAAACCCATATTCTCCATATTAACAGTTTAATTTTTATTAAACGAAGAGTAGATAATAGAAGTCATAAAAAAAGAGTATATAATAGAAGTTAATACAATTTAAAATTGTGAATATATAATATTTTTAGTGATCGTGGCCTTTAAATAACGGGTATAGATATATTAATAATAGATGATTGGAAAAAGAATTATTAATAATAGATTAATAAAAGACAGAGGAATCCAGATAGAAGGATAGATATAAGAATTATACAATAAACGAAGGTCTGGAAGGAGTATGGTCCATATATAAGGGTCCAAGAAAGCATTGTGCTCGAGGTTGTGGAGGGAAAATTGGGGGTCACAGGGGAAAGCTAGCTGAGCACTAATGGAATCTAAAAGACTCTAGGAGAGTTCAGAGCAACAAATACTTTTATGGAAGGCAAGAGACAAGGTAGGAGCAGGATATGTGTATGGAGGATATTGTTTTGTTGTGATGATTAATGGGCACGCATGTGAATAGAGGTGGGTACGTGATTTGTCCTTGTGGAATGGTGACAATACTATAACGCGGAAGCAACAAGAACCAACAGCTCTATATTCATATCATATCATATGATCCATCTCATTGAATTAATATGTTTATACATCTCTCCCCCCGTATAAAAAGCTACCTCATTATAATTAAATATACTCATCATCATTAACGGTAATATCCATGTGTTTTAGAATATATTACTTCCATTCAAATCCTTTGTTCTTTGTTAAGTTTATGCTAAGATAATACAAGTAAAAGTTACCCGTGAAAATTGACCATAGATTAAAGTATCACTAACATTCTAATGTGACCAATACTTAATTTTTCATTAATTGTGTTTGGACAAGAATAATACTAAGTTGAATAAGGGGAGTTGGGATGATTTTTCTTCTAATAAACTTGATTGCTGTGGTTCATTATAAAAAAACTTTGGATGCATGTATATCAGTCTCTTTCACTTTTTTTCCTCTACTTTTCATTTCTATTTCTACCTAACAGCATAGAGATTCACAATTACAAATGTCCTTTGTTTTCAACAGAAGAAAACCTTTTTAGCTTGGAAGCATGGGGGAAACCATAAACAATTATGAACTTCAAATATTAAAAAAGAAATTATAATTTAGGTGTTGTTACGGGTAAAAGAAAAATTATGAGGGTAGAGTCCCGTATGAAATTAATACTGAAGTTTCTCCTTCCAGCAATGCATTTCATCTACTTGAATTATTGACAATTTGACATTATGGAGACTCCTAAATCTAATTAACAGCTTTACTCAACACTGGCAGGGCAAAGTAGCATGTGGTGGTTTAGTCCATGTGATTGACAAAAAAATTATATAATTTTCTGAAATACATTTGGCAATTGTTCGATTACTAGATCTAATTAACTAACGTAAGAACATAATCATGGACTTATGTCTAACTATTTTTTTTTTATTGGTAAAAGGAATTTATTGATAGAGTACAAGAGGTACTCTAACCACATACGAAAAAAGTTTTGCACTAAAGACACATTTTTTTTTTTAAACATTGCACTAAAGACACATAAAAATACAAGCAAAAGGATTATGCAACAATCAAGAAAAGATCAAAGTTTGCTACCTATATTAGCTTGAACCAAGACCATGACTGAACGTTAATCAACGAGTCATAAATTTGTCAAAGTTAACTATACTTATATATCTTTTTCAAACTGGTGTAATAGTTTTTTTTTATAGTGTTTTAGGATTTTTTTTTTTAGAAAAGCAAATTTATTTAAAATAGAATAGGTATTCCAATACTTATATACAAGAAACCAGAAGCATGTTCACAGTCTAGTTCTTAAATAGGCTTTCCATACATCCATACATGACAAAGGGTAGAAGGACCAATCTCACAAGAAATACACCTACTTTGGAAATGATCTAAGCCAACGAGCACAATTTAATAAGATCTACAATCCCCTGCCTAAAAGTAATTTCATTACGGTGTAATCAAATTGACTAGTGATCTTGCAAATTAAGGCACCATTTAAATTTTCTTCAATTTCTTCTTCCTAATCAAACTCCTATACATGCAGAATCAAGTGAGAACTAAACTCAACGATAAAAGTATTTTTAGAATTTTTCTATTAAAAATATAAAAAAAATTCTAATAAAAAATTATAAAAAAAAACACATTTAACTTTATATCTAAACGGACTCTTGGTGATATATAAAAGTTATTCAATTCCAATCAGCTTATTAAGTGGTTAATTAACATACCCTTTATACTCTCTTTAATTTTATTCGTTTATTTAAAAAAAAAAAAAAGAAGAAGAATAACTCGAGTCCTGTTGACAATTACTATAAGACTTGAGTTTATAACGGTAAATTTATTTCACTTAATTAACGGGACTGGTTACTTAAGTGAAATAGTGCAGTAGGGAAACAGTAAACGTGATATGGCTTATATCTTTACAAAATCAAGAAATTTAGATCAGATGCCTTTTTCAATGAAGTAAAGAAATCAAGAATATAATATTATGATATCTACTGAGCATTTCTTTATTGGACAAGCTAATAATTGCAACTAGGAAAAAGTGGATGCAGTAATTTCAGTATCCGTGAGTTGAATACCACAGCTCAAGCTATATACAGAAATCCATATCATCATGTGAACATCCATGTCAAATTTATGTACAGCTTTGGATATATATGGAAGCTAGACAAGAGATAATTATGCATGAAAATTGATGCGGTTCATAGCTAATAATGGACGCTAATCTGTTTATTGGAACCGCCTGGTACCTCCAGCTAGCAAGTATACATGTAAGTCATAACATGTACGAAGGAAAAGCATATAAATCAGGACATTTTAATTTCACTTTCAAGCAGGAAAGAGAAAAAAAAAAATGAAAATCAGCTTAGGTGTCTCATACGATGAGAAGGGTATGATGGCACGTGTGGAGAGAGAAGGAGAAAGAAGACAAAAGTTTGATTGCTGGTGCGAGAAAGGATCGAGAGTGGAGGAGAGCCTAAAAAGCCCCCGTGAGGAGTGTTTGGAGGCATTCCAAAATCACAACTAAACATCCTTTTGTTGCTTCTCCTTCACTTCTTTCGATGGCCAATTTTCACTATCACGAGTTGATGATTCCCCTTCTCCGATTTTCTTCCAACTCAAAGACTTATGCCAGATATTCCATTTTCCCAATATATCCTTGTGCTCTTCATAGCTATATATAATTATATTTCCTTAGTTTAAAAACTTACGATAATAATAAGTGGTTCCTATTTTTCTGGCATACAGCTATATAAGTTAATTACAAACTATATATATTTATTTATTCATGAAATATTAAACTAATTAATTTAGATGTTCGCATGACTTGATTTTGAATTTAAAAATTCTCTTGATAAATTATTTATGATTTCATTTTAACTCTTTGATAAGGTAATGCATATCACTCAGCAACTTTTTTTTTTTTTAAATTCTTTCAGAAGTTGACAGAAATTATTATTGTTTGAAAACATGATAAACTAACACTCTTTTTTAATGAACACTTTTTTATTAAAAAAATAACTAATTCAATGATCTAGTGCTATATTAGATATGTATTATATTAATAAAATGCCATAATCCTCGAGCTGCCACATCAATAATGAATAAGTTAAGACATGGCAAAAGAGAAAGAAGCATTTCAAAACTGGGCAGATGGAAAGACTCCAAAATATAACAAAGGGTATTTTTGTAAGTTCAACCAAAATGTATATAGTATTTCTTTTTGAATAAACTGAGACAGTCATGTGGGAAGAAAACACATGAGATCATATGGATTTGAGAGCTCATCCCTTCTTTTAAATGACCACAGAACTCTGCAGAGTTAATAGCAAAAGAAAAGCACCAGAGAGAAAGAAAGCCAGAAGGATCATAAAGAGAAGAGAGAGAAAGAGAAGCACGCAAAATGGTTTCCAAAGAGCAAAAGAGAGCAGCACTGCATGAGAAGCTGCAACATCTTCGCTCTATTACTAACTCTCATGCTGTAATTCCCTGCATTATCTACTCTGATATCTTTCTTTCCATTGGATTTCTCCGTGAATATTCTCAATGAAATCAGCCAATTCCCTAAAAGAATGTTCAGTTAGACAGTAATATTGTTATACACTTATACTCCCCTCTGCTATTCCTCTTCCGAATTTGATTCCATTTTTGTTAAAGGAAACATTGTTCTTCTTTCTTTTCTTACTATTCAAATCTTACATAGCTATAATAATTTCATTTCTCCTTATTGACCAAATCCATATTCATTCTTTTTGCATCTTCTATTATCTTTCTATGCTCTCATTTCCATATCTGGGTAGAAAACTGAAATACAAACAAATAAGGCGATTTATGATATGAATATTAATTATTATAATATAATATTGAAAACAGTGATTGATAACTTTCCTTAATTTAATTAATATCATTTATCTTGTAAACCAACGCATAGTTGTTTCCTATCAATTATATGCTGCTTATTTGAGATAATAATAAACTATCTAATAATTATTATATATGCATGGTTGATGGCAGCTTAACCAAACCTCCATCATAATCGATGCATCAAAGTATATCGAAAAGTTAAAGCAAAAGGTAGAAAGACTGAATCAAGAGATAGCCTCTGCAGAAACTTCAAATGTCCACACCCCCTTGCCTATGGTATTTTCTTAATTGAGAAAAGTTAACAGCATCTTCTATATTCAACGAGTCCAATATATATATATATATATATGTTTGATCAAGTTCCTTGCAATAAAAACACTGATTGGATTACTGTCATTTTGTGAATGGACTTGTGCAGGTTACAGTAGAAACCCTAGAAAAGGGATTTCTGATAAATGTTTTCTCAGCAAAAGGGTGTTCTGGTCTGCTTGTTTCCATATTGGAGGTCTTTGAAGAGATGAGACTCACTGTGCTGGAAGCTAGGGTTTCTTGTACAGACACTTTTCGATTTCAAGCAGTTGGAGAAGTAAGATATACACATACATAGCAAAGAAGAACTATTACAATTGCTTATTTGTTTTCAACATGCGTATCATTGATCTCTCTCTTTTCGTTGAGTTATCAATACTTTAGGATGTCACATGTGTTGTCCTTTTATAAAACGTTCCTCATTGGGGGACGCGAGTAAAGGGTCCTAGTTACTGTACACTAATTCGTGGTCATGCATATATGGTGTTAAATCTTAACCCTAACAATAATAAAGTCTTCATTAATTGTCTACCGCGTACAATGTCTTTCAGTAACGAATATACATTTTTCTTGCAATTATTCTCCTATGTATATTCATGTATGAGAATGACGGCAAAATATTAATGTAACTTATGTAGAATGAAGAACAAGGGGAGACAATTGACGCTCATGCTGTGAAACAAGCTGTGGGACAAGCAATAAAGAATTGGAGCAAAAGTGGCGATCAAGACGAGTAAATCAGTAATCAAATGTCTGCTATATATATTGCATTTTCCGATTTTTTTCCTTTCCCATTTTCTTTCATGTTGGCTAACTGGCAATTTGTTCCTTAAGGAATCAAGCGTCGTACAAGATAGCTTCCGATTTTTAATGAAAATATATATATGCCAGCTATAAGAGAATGATGAAGACTAGTTGATGGTTGATCAGATTTAAGCATGGAGACAGCACATACATACATATGTATATATATAATATAATATATAACCACATTTACATATAATGATGCATATAATGCATCTTATTTTTTGAATAATATACATATATATATGAGGAGTCGAAAATTATAATTAGTTAATTCACCGAAATGTAATGAATGAATCATTAATTATGAGTTTAATTTTCTTCAAATCATGCCAAGCTTTCCTATACGGTATTCTTAAGGTTAAAAGTACAATGGAATGGGGCTAACCGGATGAGACACATAAAACTTGAAATGACACCTCCCCAACGGAGTCTAATACAAAAAAGCTAACAAAGATGTGGCCAACTGAAACCTCAACAATGAAAGTTGACACCTGTTACCGTGGAATAGACAAGTAATGAATGCTTTCAAACCAGATTCTAGGCATAGTTAATCATGAACTGAAGCCACGTGACCCTCGGTCGCTTAGGCACTGCTCCATGCTTCAGCTTATAAAAATGGTCTTTGCATGGTAACCAACTGAACGTATTAATTTGGAACTAATGTAGTATATTGGGCACTTATTCCTTTCAACAGCCACATATATTCTTTTGCTATGCACTTGGGATTTTTTTAGTAAAGATAAACATAAAAGGGGTACACTTTTAAAGTATACAGAGTTTCTAGATTGTATGAGTTATATATGTACAAAAAAAAAATAAAAAATTCTTAACCTCAGTAATTCCTCACTCTGACGAAAGAAAGGATGCTGGTTCAGGTACTTGAACTACCTAAAAAGATTATCTATTTGCTTCAAAACAATGCTGTAAATTAGTATAGGTTCACCTATTTCTTGCCACCTTAATAATATTATCATATAATTTTATTGCATGTTTAGGAATTATTTATTTTAAAAAAAATACTTTTAAAGTCTCTCAAAAAGTTAGAAAAAAAAGTATTTAATCATTCAAAATAAGTCAAACTTAATAAGTTTTTAATAGGATGCACATAAATAAAATTAATTTTTCTTGTTTCATTATTTGTTGAATCTTTGGGAGGAGGTAGACATGACAAGGAAGTAGGTCAAACAGATTTAACTCTTCCTGTTCTTCGTTGTTAAGATGAGGTGTGTTCAAATTCAAATTTAGAAAAGGAAAAGGAAAAGGAAAATATTTTAAACACTATCTTATTTCCGATAGGTCGGGAAAATTCACGGGAAATTCGCTCCACCTATTTTTAAATGTGTGTGTATGTGTGTATATATATATATATTAAAACAATTATATAATAAGTTGTTATTAATTATATTTTAATTTAAATAATATATAATAATTAATAAATAGTAACAATAATAACAACTTTAAGAACTAAATTTTATTTTTAATATATTGCATAATATTAAGTTTACTACTTAATTATTATTATATTTTTAATTATTTAATTATTATAATTATTAATTTATATTTTTAATAGTTGAAAAATGAGAATGAGAATAGAATTTTAACTTAGAACATCTCCAATGCACGATCACCTAAATGAATTATTTATCTTAATTTTATAAAATTTATCATATTACATAGATTTAATCATTTTATATAAAAATTTATTTTAATATTAAAATTATTAAAATAATTATTTAAATTTAATTTTATAATTAAAACAATAACTTTTATTAATATAAATCAATTGAACAATGTTATCTTTTTAAAAACTCATTTAAACAACAAATTATTAAATCAATTATTTTAATAAAAAATTAAATAAAAATATTTAATTTTAAAACACCCATAAAACCATCAAACTTTAGTGATACTTTTACATTCTTCACACATAAAGACACAAAGATGAATTAATATATATTATGTAAATCTTGGAACGCCACCCTTGTCTATTTTTAGAAATCGACGATAATTCAAACCTGAATTCGATTAAAGGTACTTTTTCATGTCAAAGTTGGATCAAGGTCAAATAGGTACTGAAAGATTCGAATTTAATTTTTATACTAACAAGAGAAAGGATCTTCAAATATCTCAGTTAAAAAACAGTTTTTCTCAATAATTAAATTAAAATACCCTTTCTTAGCCGTTAAAAATATTTCTCTGTTTTTTAATTATAAATTAATATAAATATAATAATTAATAGAATTAGTAAAAATATATATCTTTATTTTTATAATAATCA
>JAMLFT010006474.1:0-16004 GCA_026544285.1 Pachyrhizus erosus
TATGATACATAGATGCGGCACAGGGGGCGGGGGGCGAGGAGCGTGGTCGGGGGGGGGGGGGGGGGGGGGGGGGGGGTGGGGGGCGGTTATACAATTAAGGAGTGTTGGTTATTGTGAAAGGGGGGGCAGAACATTTTTAGGACTAATTGTTTCAATTCTATATTAGGGGGGGAATACTGAAAGTGAAATTTCTGAAACATTTTTTTAATATCTTTGCAGAGAGGAGATTGAGAAACAGAGAGCCCATGAGCGCTACATGAGGCTGCAAGAGCAAGGGAAAACAGAACAAGCAAGGAAAGATTTAGGTACCAGTAGCTCTTGAATTAGTTTCTCTAATTATGTGCCTTTTGCATTTCTATGCATCTTTTTCGTTTTCTCTTTTCTGCCTTGCCTTTTAATATTATTATTACATATGTACATGCATGAGTTGTGCAAAATAATACATGCTTTGCAGGGAGAAGTTTTCTGTAATGAGGGCTTTTGTTTTCCAATGATTGATGTTTAGTTTCTTTGTCTTGCAGAACGTTTAGCTCTTATACGTCAGCAAAGGGCAGAAGCTGCTAAAAAGAGAGAAGAAGAGAAAGCTGGTTAGCTCTAAATACCGTTTGTTCTTCTTACTCTATTCTGATATCCAAAATCTTGAAACTAAAAAGTAATTTCATTTCAGCTAAAGAGCAGAAGAAAGCTGAAGCGCGCAAGTGATATTTCCTGAAGAATGTCATGTTGCCAAACTTACTCCAATCAGTAGGAGGAATATGTGCTCTTACTAGTCTATTTAATTTTATCATGGTTATTATGGGATTACCATACCAAGCTGGTAACATGTAATGCAGTTATTTTCAGATTCTGTGGTTTAAAATCGAGATTATATATAAATGTTTCTAAAAATTACTTAATCACAGCTGAGTAAACTACTTTTTAGTTGTTTTTTTTAGCTTTTTAATCCTAATTTGTAACACAACACTCTAGTTTTCCTTCATGATCATTTTTTTTATCTTCATAATTTTGCGCTGGCTACAAAATCGCACTTTGATTAAATAGATTGTAAAACACTATCGTGTAAGGTTAATTTAAGCATATCATAATCTAAACTTTGGAGCCAGATACGGAAATTGATCATGGTGTCTGGGGTTGTGATGGCTGTTATTTGGCTATCAGCTTTACGATGGAATCTGGCGTGCAAGAAGCTTTTAGGTCACACACCGTCTAAAATTTAGGATCCTTGGAATACAATATTACATTTGTTAACTGTGCATATGCTTGAGGGTATAATAGGTTTTTTAATATAATAATACACGAGGATCTTTTGATAATTACACTGCAATATTTTTTTTCTTGTAACCCGATTTGTTTTTTTACAAGATGGGGTTGCAATGCAATGGGTTGTCCTTCATTGCAAAGTTAAATTCAAAATTCCTTGTTAGATTACATTTGTACTCTAAACTAAATTGTTAGATTACATTTGCGACATATTATCTTCTCCATTTACCATCCTAGTTATGTGTTTAACAATTTTTCATCTTTGATTGAGAAAGTAAATAATAAAGGTATGAGTGTTGTATTTTAGAAAATTTTAATCTAAACTATAATTGAAAATCAAATAAAAATATTTTTTTATAATTTAAAATATTCTATTTAGTGTTGGAGTTAAAGATGATACCAAACTATTGGATTTCTATGAGTTGTAACTTGTATAGAATGTTTTATTCAAAGAAAAGATGATTCAAAACGAAGATTTTTTTATGGTTGATATAATATACGATATCAATTTAATATATATATTTTAGTATGGTGTAATGGTAAATTTGTATTTTAATATTACTGAGTATGAGATTTGATCCTCTTATTGATGTTTTCAGTTGTTTTTTTTAATAAAAGTTTTTCATTTTTTATTTTAATTTTTATTTATTTTTTAAAAATATTTTAATACTTTTCCATGAATCAACTATCACACTATTATGAGTTTTAATGTTTTATGTTCTGTGAGATATTTATAATAGTTGTATACATTATTCAATATGCTTAATTTCACTTAAATATAATTATAAATTATTTGATAATTTTTAAAAATATTTAGAAATTACCAATAACATGACTTTTAATCAATTTATGAGTTTTGAAATTTTTAAAATATTTTTTAATATATATTATCTTAATTTAGTTTATAAAAATTACAATAATATCTCGTAATTTTTTTTAAAATACACATAATATCTTTTAATTTTTAAGGTTTTTACCAACTTTTTTATAATGATCATCAATATAATGTATAAAGAAGTATTAAAATATATTTTCAAATATTAAGTTAATATGATATATAAGTGAATATTAATATAATATTTTTAAACATAAAGAGAGTTAGCGTATAAATAAAAATATAATATTAAATATAATTTGTGTAAAATATGTGAGATGTTATTGTAATTTTTTAAAATTATATTATTAAAAAAGAATCTTATAATTTAATAAATCCTTAAATAAAATGTAGATCTAAATATGATTTTTTTTTTGAAAAATAGATTTTTTATTTTGGTTCGTTAAATTTTTTTTATTTTAATCTTTTAATTTTTTTTGTTTTAATCTCTACTCTCAAATATTTTTTGGTTTTAGTTTCTACTGTAGTTTAAATGATGATATAACAATTATTTTGATAGTATTTATCATATTATTAAAAAATTTAATAAAATAATCATAATATTTTTTTAAAATTATATTTTTAAATTCTCATTAACTAATTTAATATAATTAATTATTTTGAACATATAAATATTTACAAATATAATTTATTAAAAAAATTACGCATAATTATCTTGTCAAAGATAATATGAATAGTTACATGAATGTTAAAAGTCATCATTTAATATTATTAGTTGATATCATAAACTAAAACAAAAAAATATGATATTTTAAGAGGCTAAATTGACAAAAAAAAATAAAAAATTGATATGTTAATTGATTTTGAAAAACAGGGGTGGCCCTATCAACGAAAGCAATCTTCTGATACAATGTTTGGATTCCTGTTTGTTAGTGGATGCTGGATTTCCGACTGTTGATCATGCTGCTGTTTGTATCCATATCCGTGATGGCCAGAACCTTTGAAGAATAAACTACTTTAAATTTCTGGCAATGCAAGTTGTTAATGCTTGGCATTCCTCTGATCCTTTGGATGATAATATTAGTCGATTGATCCAAAATTTGAGGCACTGCAACTATCATCCTTTTGGTGATATCTTCAAGAAGAGAAAAAGAATCTTAGCAAGAATTGAAGGGGTTGATCGGTCCCTACTGAGTGGACAGAGCCATAACATGTTCTCCCTAATACAAGACCTTTTGTCCCAATATTAAGATATTATCAATTAGGAGGAATTGTATTGGTTCCATTTGGTGAGAACTAAGTGGGTTAATCTGGGCAATAGAAATACTTACTAAGTGTGATGATCCTTATGATATTCTCACTTTATATTGTCTTCAAACAATATCACACATATCAAGCCTCTATTCAATTTTGTTTGTCATATAAACATTCTTATTCCCTCCTCTAGTATAGATTAGTGTTTTTCAGCACAGATCATGTTCTTCAACACAAGTTATTCACCAACATATATCGTTCTCTAATATAAATTAGTGTTTCCCTCCTTTTCAATGAGCGTTAATAATTCTCTTCGATAAATGTTTGTCATGTGTGAATGAGTATTCTTTGACACTTATTTTATTTTTTAATTTTAATTTTTATATTTTTTAAAGTAATTATTTGCTTAATATTTTGAGTATTTGAATTAAGTTGAATATGTTGTAATTATTATGAAATGTTGAATATGTGTACTTTTTTTTACTCTTCTTTTTTTGCATGAGTTAATTGATGAAATAAATAATATTTTATTCATAAGCAACTATATCTTATACAAACAACAAAGATTAATTTTAAGAAACATTTCCTACCAACTAGACTAGCTCTAACGTGAAAATAAATGTAAGGAAAGATTGTTTAGTTAAAAAACTCATAAGAAACTGGCGATAAAGATGCTCTAACAACATTTTCTAGTCATTTTAAAATAAGATAGAATTAAATAGAACTTTAATGAAACTTACCTATTTCACTTTATCAAATACCTTTATTTTCTTATTTAACCTAAGGTATGATGTCAACCGACAACCTTCATTTTTAATATTACGTGTTTTAATTATGGTTAGGAGACTTTCATTTGAATATTATTTTAAATTTCTATAATATTTTTATTTATTAAAATCATATTATTTTTTGCAGAAGTATTATCTAGCGCTATTTTTCCTGATAATTCTTTTACAATGATAGTGTTTTTAATAATATTGTATCATATTCTAGTATTTTATATTTATTATATTTGTAATATTTTTTAACGTTATATTTGAAAATTTTAATTTTATTTTTATAACATTACTCTGATAATAATAGAAGACTAATATTTCAATCACATTTTTTTACATTATTCAACATTTTTAGTTGAAAACATTATTTTATTTTTATTTTTATTCTTCCAATAATACGTATGTTTATTAATATGATAATATTTTATTTTAAAATTATTTTAATAATTTTATATTATATTTTAACGGTGAGAGGTAATATTATTTATTTTTAAGATGTATTATATTACACTGTACTTATATTTATATTTTAAATAATATGACGTTATTATAATTGGAAAAGGAAAATAGGAAACTTTTTAGCGAAAAAAAAAAATACTAATGGGAAGATAAATTCTCTCAGGGGTTGAAATATGTGATCTGTGCTTCATTATACTGTCTTTGTAGGAGAAAAAGTATTTATTACTAATAACTTAATAATAAATGATATATCACATTGTGAGTGCATAATAAGATACAATAGTACTTCAATTTTATTTAGATATAATATTTTAAATTAAATTACAACTTTAATCCCTTTTAATTTCTGATTCACAATTTGGATTCCCTTTCAATTATAGTTACATTCATACAGGTGATCAATTGTGTTTCAGAAATCTGAATCAGCAGCAACATCATTTTTATGCTAAATTACTTAATCCTAGTGGTTGACTAAAATAGATTCATTTGAAACGAATTAATCTCTCTAAAAGAATTCAAAGGATGTACAAGTCATGTGAAATGCTAATGTTTAGACATAGACAATTTTGAAGGAGTAGTAGGTTACTAGGTTTGACCTTCTTATTTTCCTTTTTGAACAAGATTTGGTAATTACCGTCAAAATTGAACAGAAGGCCACTTGTATAATTGTATTAGGGTTCACCCAACTATTGATAAGGCAGAACAGAGGTTCCATCACCCTATTAATACATTTTTTTTTTCTTGGTACACCCTGACTCTTTCCATAACTAGCCAATAAGCAAACCTGAGAAAGTCAGCTTTCCCACTTTCTTCCGTCAAGTACCAACTCTCTTGCTATTATTAATGGGAAATTTTAGTATAATAAACATAATTTAATTATATGTAACCTGTGATATAGAAATTAAATGTATTAAATTGCCACGTTTATCCTCCATTGTCAACGGGAGAAAAAAAATATCTAAATATCAACTTGGAAGAAGGTATGAAAAACAGTTTGAGGTTTTCTATGAACTTTCAAAGTTTGGTATGATATCTCTGTTCTTTTTACTTTTCAATTTTGCACCTAAAAATCATGTCAACAAAATCAATTAACTGAGTTACCAGCTCCTACTGTAGAATTCCTTAAGTTTTGTAACATTGTACTCCTGTTTGTTTGATTATATAATAATGTCAAGTCTACTTAAGAAACAGCGCCCTTTTATTTTTAGGTTAATCTATGAGACAATGTGTTAAGTAAATGGTACTATGTAACAGCTATAATACTTTAAAAAACATTAATTTATGATTTTTTTTTTGTAAAAACAGATGAGCTATGTTTCACTGTTAAAATCTTGTTCGTTACTTTTGTCTGGTACAAAATTATATGTCTCCTCGCATCCACTTTGGTTGCCCCTCCAACTCGCTCAAATACAAAAGAACTGAAGTTGCTTAAAGCCTGTCCAAACAACTATGCAATTATCTAAACTTCGAATCTCTTAAAAAAATCAAAACCTTTTGTTTATTCTCTGCATTCCGCGTGCATAGTTGTGCACAAAGCTATTTGTTTAGAATATCTTAAGTTGAACATGATTATAAATAATAATATAAGAAGAGATAAATTTTATGTTTTTGTACTATCGTCTAATCAAATAGTCAATTTATTAACTTTTACATTAATAATTTCAAAAGTTATACTAATGATTTTTAATTAATCGACAGTGTAACGATTGTCATTGTATAAAAATTAAACTCTAATAATAATAATAAAATATTATTATTATCATGGACGGCAAACTTGGTTGCCAATTGTCTTATAGTACAAGACCATTTAATTTTCATTTTGTCATGGAACAAAAAACAGAAGGGGAGTTTGTAGATGAAGCAATACCCTATCCATATGGCAATATACTATACTAACAATATGATATTGCTTATCTTCCCACCCTAGAAATGACATGAAGTGTCCCTTGTTCGTTCCCTTTTCTTTGAATCATCGATAATTTTAACCAGTATAAACTACCTCTAGTTTTGAGTTATTTAATATTGAAAGTGTGCTGATGAAAGCAGCAAAATAAGCCATTGTCTAGGTGGTTGTTTATTCAACCACTTCCTGTTTTCTTGAAGTTTTCTTCCTTAGAATATTTGATCGGAAGACTCTATCCAAAGTTCCTAGACACCCTTGCTTTTCTGTTGCATTTTTTGTTGAGATATATAATGTGATGAATGATGATGGTTGGTGGCCACCGTGTGACAATATTTTACTTTTATGTTTTGGGACTAAATCCATTCTAACCGTTGATAAATACATGCAAAAGTCATTGACTAAGTAAAAGGCATTAGTTAATCGTACCCATCTCGAGGACGCGTTTGGTTTGCCATACTATCAAGGCTTTGCTTTCTCATTAAAAGATTATTGCTATTGATGGCTGTGCTTTGATTATTTGGTGATCATTGCTTCGGTTCAAAAGTACCATTATTCGGTTTCTGATCCAACATAAGAAAACATTGAGTAATGGATCAACAACATAAAGTGATTCTTTTTCTTCTGCTGCTGCTTCTTTTCCAAGTTCTGCTTGTAGCATCACAGACAGACAGTCGAGATTGTAAGTTCAATTATACTTTTTTGATGTTTTGCTCTTTCTTTGTTGTTTGATGTATATTTATCAAATTGTTGTATATATATTCTTTCACATCTCACGAAAAGAAGTAAGGAATGTTTTCCAATTTTTTTGGGGCTGCTCTTGCATATAGTGAGGTTCAGCTTTGTTGTAACTTCTTATTTTGGAATACTTCACTTTTATGCAGCAGTACATAATGAATTACACCAAACATAGAAAATATAAAAATTAAACTTGTACAACAAGGCTGTACAATATTTTTTACAATCGTGAGAGAAACGTTTAATAAAAAGGATGTGATGGAGAAAGATAGGAAAAAAAAAATGAAAACTAAAAGGTGTTAAAAGAATTTATTTTAGGACCAGTATGATTCAAGAAAATACAGATACGCAGTTGAAATTAGGTTATGATCTGTCTTTAATCTTCATCTGATCATAATGAAAGTGAAAATCTGTATTTATGTATGTAAATTAGGAAGTGTTTACGGGTTGAAGACATATTTTATCTTCATGATCGTAAAACAGAATTTTGATTGCTATTAAAAATTTGACAGTTGACCTGTTTATATCATTGATTAATATGCAAATAGCAAAACTGTAGTTCGTATGCTGAAAGCTCCTTTGCTTGCTGCTAATAATGTTCATTAGGCAGTGCTCAGGAGTTAGAGCATGGATTAATTGTTTACCTCAAAACTATAACAGGTTATACAACAACCAAAAAAAAAAAAGATAAGCATCATATCTGAAATAGGAGAATGAATTGATTACAAAGGTTGCTTTTCATAGTTTTCACTTTTCATAGTAATTTGAGAGAGGAGATAGATTAATGAACACTAAGATGTTTTGTAGTTTTGCTTGAGAACTCAATTTCTTTTTGACATTTTTTAATGTAAATTGCACGGCTGCAGATTCTGGCCTAAATTCTCTAACGCAGTCCTGGAGTAACAAGCCACAAAATTGGGTAGGTCCAGATCCTTGTGGCAGTGGATGGGATGGAATTCGTTGCAGCAATTCAAGGATTACCCAATTGTTAGTTCTTGGTTTATTTGGCTTCTTCAAATTAACATGAAAGGTTGTTTCCTACTTTCTAGTCTTTTAAAATAAACTAAATGTGGAAAGATTGCTATTATTTTCAGGAGACTACCAGGCTTGAATTTGGGGGGCCAGCTGTCTTCGACAATTCGGTCTTTATCTGAACTAGATACTCTGTACGTACTTCTCATATACGTTGGACAGCCATTAAACTGAAATTATTATTCTAAGTCTCAGATGCTTAAATGTTTCTGAACTAGTTATTTGTTGGATAAGATTATTCTAAAATGAATTTATCTCTAAAGTGAAAAGGGGTATATTATATACACCTTAATTTAATCTAAAGATAGATTATAATATTAATTAATCCCATAAATGATTTAGGTGGATCATTGATACTTCGTTACTTACGTAGTTACACTAAAAGAGCATTGTCCTGATTTGGTACTCCTTTAAGCATATTCTGAATTTTGGCATATGAAAGTTGCTAAATCATTTCCCTTAACTAAATTCATCTAAAGAATAAATAACTACCCAAAAGGGCATTTTATTTTGACCAGGTTATTTGTGGATGTTATGCAATACTCAGTTGAAGCTCACTTAATAACATGCTGTTTTTGTTCATGCAGGGATCTTTCTTACAACACGGGCTTGACAGGAACAATTCCGCAAGAAATTGGGAATTTGAAAAAGCTAAAATCTTTGTAAGCTAGGCAGTTTATTTTCTGTTAAATGATTTGAATACAAACTGAATTTTCCCCTTACAAAATTTAGCACGCTTTTTGATCTGCCTTTTTAAATGTTTTCCAGATCATTGGTTGGTTGTGATTTCTCTGGTCCTATTCCGGATTCAATAGGATCTTTAACGCAGCTTACCTTTCTGTAAGGATTCCATCTTGACAATTCTAGTAATTCCTTTATGAGAAGGTCTACTTACATAAAAATTATTAGAGTCCAACTTATTTCAATGTAACAAAGGATGATGCTTCATATAAAAGTATGGAACATCTTTTTTCAGGGTGCATATAATGTTCAGTTCCTAAAATTATCCAACTTAATCTTGAGGCTTAATATTTATTTAATGGACTAATACATGGTAAATTATGTGTTGCTTTTTCATGCAGAGCACTGAATTCTAATAAGTTCAGTGGAACTATACCACACTCTCTTGGCAATCTATCAAATATTGATTGGCTTGATCTTGCTGAAAACCAGCTTGAAGGGACTATTCCTGTCTCTGATGACCGAGGACGACCAGGCCTTGACCTGCTCCTTAAAGCAAAACACTTGTATGTCAACTCTCATTGACAATTTTCATTTGTATTATCACACTAACGTGATTGAATAACCTAACATTATGTTCACTGTTTGCAGTCATATGGGGAGCAATCAGCTCACTGGTACAATACCAGAAAAACTTTTTAACTCAAGTATGAAACTAGAACACGTGTAAGTCTCATTACATCTTGTACTTTTTATTTTTCTGGAATTTCACGATCTAAATAATGGTCAACAAAAAGAGGACCAAATTAAAATAATCTATTTATGAGATGGGTCAAGTCTAACGAAACAGACGAATCCATTTTAATAACTCTTTTGATTTTGAATTAATTTCAGCCATATATTTTATATTAAAATGTATAAAAAATCGACTATTGTTATAAACCTAATGGACTCTTAATCACCACTTGTACTCTTTTTGGCAGGCTTTTCGACCACAATCAACTAGAGGGTAGTATTCCTATATCCCTTAGCACTGTGAGCACATTGGAGGTTGTGTAAGTATATTTTGGCCGTGTCAAGTGACTATAATCACAAAATTGTGCTATCTCTGAATTTCTCTTTGGCTTTTCTTTATATTGAATATTTTCTCTCGACCACAGGCGCTTTGATCAGAATGGATTAACTGGGGTAGTGCCTGCAGGCTTAAACAAACTCGGAAAACTAAGTGAGATGTAAGAAAATTAAAGAAACATACCCTATCAAACTTCATATTTATATATAAAAATTGTCTCTGTTTCACGAAAGAATCAATTTTGCTAAGGCAAGGCATGGACTTTATTTTTGCAGCTATTTATCTCACAATAAGCTGAATGGCTCTCTACCCGATTTTACTGGAATGAATAGTCTCACCTATGTGTAAGTGTAAAATAGTGATAATCTATTATATTTTATTGATTGCAATATGAGTATGTAAAATTTTAATCATATTGTCTATTTATTCTCTTCGTCTCAATAATTGCAGTTTACAATTTTTTTAAACAGATTCAAAAAAAGTAACTATTCTAAAAATATAACATTTATTAAAAGAATTTTATTAAAATATTTTTATTCTCTTTCTTTATTTTCAATAAATATATTATTAAATCTTTCAAAATAATAATATTTATTAAAAAAAACAAAATTAAAATATATTTTGATATTTTATAAAAAAACTGATAACATTAATTATTTTAAAACATTTTTCAAATACTAACGTTACAATAATTTTGAAACGGTTACAACAATATTATCTCTCCACTTAAATTAGAGGAACATGCAATACTTAAGTATATGATTCATGCATAATACAAAGACTTCTTATAGTATATTGTCTCTTTTATGGAAAACTATCTGCAGGGACCTGAGCGACAATGGTTTCAATGCTTCTGATGTTCCTTCATGGGTTACAACTCTGCCACAACTGACAACAGCGTATGTTGTTCCTTCATCCCCACATTACCTGTCGCTAATTCCCTCGATAAAATTACTTCTTATAATACTCATTGTTGTGATAAACAACAGCCATTCATTTTAACTAGTAGTCGGAACAAGTCTCTTCAAACTAGGAATAAAAATTATACTTGGAAAATCACATGTAAAAACATCAAAGGGGAGAGAAATTTCATTCTTCAGATGTAGTATTTATTTTTTTCTTTAGATGAGAAACATTTGACCTTTTATTTGTGAAACAAAACATTAGAGCACAAAAAGATGTTGATATGCCCATATGTATCCGGCTGTATGAACAAATGATAGTTATGAATATTGCAATGTGGTAACAGGATACTTGGGCAGAACCAGCTCGGTGGCACTTTAAATCTTACTGGCTACAGCAAAAGTCTGCAACTCATTAATTTGGAGGCTAACGAAATAACAGAACTTGACCCAGAAAGCAACTTACCAAATTTTGAGCTAAGGTAAGCTTCATTATTCCTCTAAACAAAAATTGTACTACTATTTGCATGGGGATCCAAAACTGAGGCAGTTATCTAATGTTTTTGCAGACTAGCTAACAACCCAATTTGTCTTGAAAGTGGAGCTTCTGAAAAAAGTTACTGCAAACGATCAGTACCCAATCCCTCATATTATTCAACACCACCAAATAATTGTTCACCTCAACCTTGTGGTTCCGATCAGGTTTCCAGCCCAAATTGTAAATGTGCATTTCCCTATACTGGACTTCTTATATCAAGAGCACTTAGTTTCTCAAACTTCAGTAATGCAAGTTACTATAGGGAGCTTGAGCAGTCTCTGATGGATACTTTTCAAAACCAAAGCATTCCAGTGGATTCAGTTTCTCTTAGTAAACCCATCAGGAATTCTTCTTCTGATAATTTTGAATTGACGCTGGATGTCTTCCCTTCGCAAACCGATCGTTTCAACACAACTGGAATTTTGACAATTGCTTTTCTTCTAAGCAACCAAATTTACAAACCCCCAGAATTCTTCTCCCCTTACATCTTCAAGGGTGCTAATTATGAATACTACGGAGGTAAGATTGTGTCTCATTATGAACTAACAGTACTGAACCCTTTGTCCGTTCTATCTTTCACTGCTTTTTCTTCTCCCTATCTCTCACACTCTTTATGTCACTTAGGAGAACCAAACAGATCAAAGTCATCATCACATACAGGGGCTATAGTTGGTGCAGTAGTTGCTGCTGTTGTCTTTGTTGTACTAGCATTCCTTGCAGGGATGTATGCCATTCGCCAGAAAAGAAGAGCAAAAAGATCTGCAGAGTTGAACCCTTTTGGTAAGAAGTGATCGATGCGACCTTGGCTGAATTTTATTCCTTGCAAGGACTTTCTCTAGTAGTCTTTATTGATACAATGCATCCATTATAAATGCAGCAAATTGGGAACAGAATACGAATAGTGGCACTGCTCCTCAGTTGAAAGGAGCACGATGGTTTTCTTTTGATAACCTAAGGAAATACACCAACAACTTTTCAGAAGCCAATACTATTGGATCTGGAGGCTATGGAAAGGTTTTTACTAATGACATCTTATGACTATCCTTTTCTTCTTTTTTTTTTTTAATTTCAGAACACCCCATTGGTCTATCCCTTTGATGTTCCTAAAATAAATTCTTATATATTTTCACATTTAAAGAACTTCATTCTGATAAATATCCAAGTTATTCCCCAAATTATTCTCTTCTTGTTCACTGGTCTGCGAGATCTAATTTGTCTTCTTTCTCAAGGTTTATCAAGGAACTCTTCCCTCTGGGGAGTTGGTTGCCATCAAACGGGCTGCAAAAGAGTCTATGCAGGGTGCTGTTGAGTTTAAAACTGAGATTGAACTTCTATCAAGGGTCCATCACAAGAATCTCGTCGGTCTTGTGGGTTTCTGTTTTGAGAAGGGTGAACAAATGCTGGTGTACGAGCACATTCCAAACGGCACTTTAATGGATAGTCTCTCAGGTACTTTTAATTCCATCACTACTCCGTATATACCATACTGTATCAGACAAATATATAAATAAATAGGGATAGAGTGAAGAGAATTTTTTATCTGTAAATTTATACAATCTTATTTCCCTTGACTATTAACAACTAGACCTCTCATGTGGTCTTTTCATTCTAAATCACCGCAACTTTTCTTAGTGATAAGATAATGTAACATTCGGTTGTCAATTATAAGCCCCATCTAACCAGCATCTATTTACCGGATTGGTAAAAAATCACTTTTACTAAAATGGACATGTTAAGATCCTGATTTAATACAAACTTAGAGATGAATAAAAATGGACTCGCTGTCATCAGAAGTATAAAGTAATAGCTTCTTCGGCGTTATCAATAAAAGACTAGAAATCAGTGTGTCACAGAGAGTCTCATAAGCATTTACTGGAAGTCAAGACTGGGTAGCAATCCAAATATATTTGTCCATAACAAAAAATAGTAGTATACCAAATAGTAGCTACAATTATTAACACTATCCTCCTTCTGGACTACAACTATTTACTTCTTCAGGATTCGGGCTGTAGTTACCACTGATATACTTTTATAACAGTCGACTGGCATATTACTTATTAGTTTTCTGCAACTATCAAGTAGTCTGGCACATTACTTAATTAATTTTCTTCATTTGACTTTGCCAATGCAGGAAAGTCTGGGATCTGGATGGATTGGATACGGAGGCTTAAAGTAGCATTAGGTGCAGCCAGGGGTCTGGCCTATCTTCATGAACTTGCTAACCCACCTATCATACACAGGGACATAAAATCAAGCAATATCCTACTTGACCATCACCTCAATGCCAAAGTTGCAGATTTTGGTCTCTCCAAACTTCTTGTTGATAGTGAAAGGAGCCATGTCACTACTCAAGTGAAAGGGACAATGGTTTGTATAGAATGCCTTGACTCCTACTCTATGAAGCAGCACACATCTTTGTTTAATACTAGTGATCGAACTTTCAATAATTCAAATGGTTCTCCACCTTTAAAATTTCAGTCCTAAAATCAGCAACCAAAACCAATTTCTTACAGGAAAAAAATTTCAGAAGTTTTAGGGATATTTGTAAATTTCAGGAAAAGCTTAGGTACAATACAACCATACATTCACCATGTTGATCCCTCTTTATTATTGCTTAGAATATAAACAAACTTAACAATTTGTTGAGACTTAGCTTTAAACTGGATATTTACCAGTGATATCTGATGCAAACTTATTTCTTCATTCTCACAGGGATACTTGGATCCTGAATATTACATGACCCAACAGTTGACTGAAAAGAGTGATGTATATAGCTTTGGAGTGCTAATGCTTGAACTAGCGACAGCAAGAAGGCCAATAGAGCAAGGAAAGTATATTGTAAGAGAGGTAACGAGGGTAATGGACACATCTAAAGATCTATACAACCTTCATTCCATTCTAGATCCAACCATAATGAAAGCAACAGGACCAAAAGGTTTAGAAAAGTTTGTGATGTTGGCAATGAGGTGTGTCAAAGAATATGCAGCTGAGAGGCCTACAATGGCTGAGGTTGTAAAAGAGATTGAGAGCATAATCGAGTTTGTTGGATTGAACCCCAATTCTGAATCAGCTACAACATCTGAAACTTATGAGGAAGCAGGTGGAGGAAATGCACAACATCCTTATCGGGAAGAAGATTTTAGCTATAGTGGAATTTTTCCATCAACAAGGGTAGAACCCCAATAGGCTTTGGTATAATTTTCTTTTTGTAATTCTTTTTCCTCTTCAGATGCTCTTTGTAGAAAATGATGAAGGTTCAAGTTAAATTTTTAAATTGATCATTGGAAAGTTGTACTTATATCTTTGTTTTTGTCATGTAAAATAGTTTGTGAATTTTAAACTGGTGTAATATTTGAGTGAATGTATGACATCCAACATTGAATTTTCCAAACACGGCAAGTTTGTTCTCTCCTCTTTTTTGCAATTTGATTCGAGTTATTTAACCAAGGAAAGGAAATTCAACTGAAGACTACTTTGACAGTAGACAAATACTTGAAAATCCAATAATGCCTTCCATTGATCACCTAAGGAGTACTTAGACATCACATGCTGCATCTTTTCATGTAGTACTTAGAAGTATTTTGTGATTTATGAGTGAGTCAAATGAAATTATTCTTATTGTGATGAAAATTGATAATTATATTAATTTATAAATATTTATTATTTGATCATATTTAACTAGTTAAAAATAAAAATAAAATGACATGTGATTTTTTAAATAATTATATAATTTAGATTTATAATTTTTATTCCTCACATTAATAAAAGTTCTCAACTTCATACTATTCCAATGCATTCTATATTAGTGAGACAAATATTTTTATATAAAAATAAGAAAAGTAAACATGTATCGTACATAATATGCATTATACTAAGAGCACTGTTGTTATACATATACACATACGCATAATATGAATCCATAATAATTTTCTCATCATTAATTAAAATTAACAAGTGTTTCAAATTCGGTTCTTGCAAATAGTTTTGCCACTGTACAAAAAAAGGGATAAGGTAAGAAGAGAGACAAATTATATTTGTAAATTCTAATGGAAAACTGAAAAGCAAAGCAATCGAGCCACCCCCACATGACTGAGAATAACCCAAAAACCCGATATCCTTCTGCTTCTTCTTCTTCTTCAGGTGGGATTCCCAGTCCCAGTGATGATGGTCCAAAAAAGTTTTCAGGGTCGAAGAGCCATATCCATATCAACCCGCCAGAAAAAGAGATTCCGGATGCTGCCACTCTGAGAGATCAATGGAGGTATGCCATCAGGCAGTACAGTAAATGGTACTCTCACGCTTGGGGCACTGCCATTCTTGCTGGTACTGCCTTCTTCGCCCTCGGCTGGATCATCAAGGGAGAGAACCCCATACCCTCGTTCAACTCCAACAACCCCTCTCCCTCTCAGACTCACAAAGACAATACTCCCCCATGATGTGCCCTTCCCTTCTTTTCAGGTCGCTTTTTTCATCATCAATTTCGTGTTCAAGCTCATTTTTTTTTCTTAGTGCTTTTTTTTTTGGGGGGGGGGGGGGGGGGGGGGGGGGGGGCGTGGA
>JAMLFT010006475.1:0-16003 GCA_026544285.1 Pachyrhizus erosus
TTCCGATCTAAAGAGTGAAAAATATGAATTTTTTTAAATTTAATCCATAAAGAAATAAATGAGGAACAAAAAAGATAAGAATTATAATTAGAATAAAAAAATAGAATTTTCAGAAGTTAAAAATAAATTTTTAAGAATTAAATAAAAATTAAATAAATATTAGTAAATAAAAATAAATAATTTTGAAAAAGAAAATTTAATTTAGTTGAAGAAAATATAATTAAGTTTTAGAGATTTTCAAAAGAATTTATATAAGAAAATAGAATTGTTAAAAATTTAAAATAGGAAATAAAAATAAAAAAAAATAAAAAGACAAAATTAAAAGAAGAAAAGAAAATAAAAGAAAAGGAAGAAGGAATAAAAGGAGAGGCGGGATTTGATCCCAATAGAAGGGATGCAGAGGCAAGCTGTTTGCCAATTGGGCTACCCGTTTTTGGGTAACAAATAAAGGCCCAGGAAATATAAAAGAGATAGACATGTGGTTAAATGAAAACTTAAAAAAGTGAATTTCACAAAAAGGTTTGGGGCAGATTCAAAGGTGTAGACGTAGGGTCGAAGAGAATTAAGGGACACAAGGTTTGCCATTTGATCGCTAGGCCCATCGCTATTATTTTTACAAGTTAAAATCTATTTAACCCCTCCCAAAAAAATGCTTGACTGTTATTGAAGCAGCTTCCTCTTCTTCAACCTTGAGCCAATTTTTTTAACTTTTAAATTCTCTGGTCTCTAAGCAACCCATGCTTTGCTAAGCCGAATCCTACCACCGCCCTAACCTAGGAAGACTTCTACTTGAAGAAAGCCAGGCCACATAAGTCTATAAAAAGGGAAGAAGAACACAAATTAGGGAAGAACACAAAGAATTTTGATCTCAAAATTCTTTTGCATTTCTCCCTCTCATTGCCTCAAATTTGTCCCAACAGTTTTGAAATCACTAGGTGAATGTTTCTGTTGAAGAAATTTGAAGAATAACACAAAAAAATTGCAAATTTGCAGAGGTTGCAAAACTAGGCGTCGTCATTGATGAATTATGAAAGTTTCAATTGAGGTAGAAGGAGTTGTCTTTTCTTAAAATTCAAATCGTAGAACTATTCCATATTACTTCAATTTGAATTCTGCACAACTTGATGTGTTAATTCACACTAATTATCCCTAATCAAATTTGAGTTTATTCAATTTCAAACCCTGTAAAATTTGAATTCGTTTGGCCATAATAGAGCTCAATTCGAGTTGCCAAAGATTGAAATTGAACAAGAATAACATATAGGAGAATTCTAGGTAAATTAATTTCCAAAAACATTAATGAAATCAAAGTTAAAAAATTTGAACTTTCTAGTTGAAACCAGAGTTCAGAGATTGAAGACGAAGGACAAATTACCATTTTGCCTTTTAGTTTTGAATATTACCAAAATACCCTTGTCTATTGCTTTTAATTTCTTTACCTATTTGATTCATTTATGCATTGAAAAAAAGACTAGGAAACAGTTTTACCTCTGTAAATAAGCATGAGAATGATTTTTCTCAAAAAAATTTATTGAAAATTAAATTATTTCATAAAATTCTGAAAATATCCCTAAGTAAGAAAAAATTAAAAATTTAAGTCTGTTTGACCAATAACCTGGGAAGAAAATATAAAAATATATTTAGAAACATGTCTAAGATATTTTTATCACTTTAGAAATTTGAAAATCCTTAAAAATAATTTATTATTTTCAAAATGACCAAAATACTCCTAGGGTATAAAAGTAAAGATTTTATCATTTTTAGATCATTTCAATTTCAAAAAAAATTTCTAAATTAATACTAACACTAATAGGATCATTTTAAAGGTTGTTGGTTAAAAATATAAGGAAAATCTTTAAGCAAGTAAATATTTATAAAAATTAGCAAAATGCCCTTGCTTTACAAGAAATTATTTTTAATTCTAATAAGATTTTTGAACTCAGAAAAATATTTAGAGAATACTATGAACATACATAATATATTTTGGGTATATTTGTGAAAAAACAAATCCTAGAAAAATTATATTTTATAAAATGACCAAAATACCTCTATATTAGAAAAATTCATTTTTTCACTAATAATACCTCCCGAATGTTGGAAGAACAATTTATAATACTAGGACAACTATTTAAGATAATTGGAGTAAAAATAAGGAAAAGAATTCCTAAAAAGTCATATTTTTATAAATGACCATCTTACCCCCTACATTGTTATTTGAATGTATAATGTGCAATTAATTACTATGGTCATTGATCATGCATTATAATATATTGTGTTGATGATATAAATTTAATTCCATATCTCCAATATCAATGGAAGGCATATATACTTGTTAACTGTCCATCAATGACAGTAATTTTTGAAAAAACCCTAGGATAGATGATGAATAGAGATATGCTCAAATGATGATGGGACAATCTAAAAGTGATTATGATATAAACATGGATGATATCCATGGATACCTACAATTATCATCAGTACCAATATAATAAGGAATAGTAGAGATGGCAGGTGAAGTAAGAAAGGTAGATTGAATTGAAAACCCTAAGGAGTGAGAATTTAAAGAGGGAGGATGCAATGGTTGGTCACAGAAGGTATCTAAGAAATGTACGTAAGTTTTGGTGAGACCTTAGGGGTAGATAAGGTGTCAAGTTGTGAACCGCTTGGAGAAAAGGTGTCACAAAACCAGCTTGGTGTCCTCGACAAAGCGGAGCATTATCAAGATTCGGTTGACAGTATCTAGGACTGAGTACTAGCAAGGATATGTACTTCCGATCGTCAACCAAAGTTTGCATATTGGATCGTTAATGATACGCTCGTCTGAGCACTCCTAGAGTTAGTAGTATAGGAGGCAAAAAATTTCCCTAAAGCAATTAGAAATCCTAATTACGCAAAAATGATGAGATAAGAGATTATGTTAGATAAACTACCCACTATTTGTATTGTGTGTACAAGGATTGATGACTTTCTCCTACACGCCCCTCTCTTTTAGACTTAACGGGACTGATGAATTTCAACCGCTGTTTCATTTGATGATTATACCCCTGCAAGGAAGATGGACTTATGACAGAGTCTAAGAGGATAATACATTCATAGGATAAGTTCGATTCCTCAATGTGTCAGCTAATCAGAGATGACCACAAACCCCTCAGCCACCACAATCATGAATTGGGTTAGTGTAGGCTAGTAATATGAACCAACAAGAAGAGTCAACAAATGAAGAATATTCCTTTAAAGCTTCAAATTAGACTAAAATAAGTTTCTAAGTAGAATAGTTAAAAGTTTTATTTCCAAAATTTTGTATTATTTGGACTATGAGATGTATAACTCTTCTATCTTGGATATACATAAAACAGTGAGAATTTTGGATGAAAATATTATGATTAGTTTTGTTATTGTTAAATTGTAATTTCCTAGACAAATTAAGTTCTAAATTTTATCTGTGCAATAACTCTTTTGAAATTTTTTATTAATAAAAATAAATAAAAAGGGGTATTCTATTAGGTACTATAGTACTCACACTTAGACCAATAACCATAAACAATTGTGGATAACTACCTATTCTTGAACTCAAATTCATTTAATAGATGAAAACATAGCAAATGTAAGTAAATTTTACGGGTACCATCTAAATTTAGGTCCAATACTGTCATCATCATTTCTTTGCCTAAAATTAATCAATATTAAGCTCCATGTATATGGGCTCATTGGTTGCAAATGCATTATAGTATACTAAATATAACACGTATTGCAATTAAGTATTGTTTTCTATAGTTATCTTTAAGGAACTATAAGATGGTGGAATAATGACAAGAAAAACTGTTATATAAAAACATGTTTTTAGTAGTTTTTAAAAGTAAAAGAAAGAAAATGAAGACTTATCACATAAACGTCCAAGCATTGCACAGTTCTTCAAATTTTGACACACACTTAAATTGCATAAATAATTTGGACATAAAAAATACTTAATCTATAATTTTCTCTTCTTCATTTTCTTTTCAACATTATTTTTAATTACATGTCATTTTTTAGATAGGTGAGGAAGTCAAGAAATGCAAATAAATTATTTCAATATTATATTAATCCATTATTTTTAAGAGTATGTTGTGGGAGATGGTGGGTGGCAATACCTTGAGAGTGCATGTTCCTAGCTGAACCACTGGAGCTACAACAACGAGAATACAAGTTTACTTGTTAATTGACGTTATTCTTGTCAGTTTCGACTTCTGTAGTACTGGTGTTAATTAATCTAATAAATCAACAGTAAAAATTCAGGTAGAAATGCTAGAGTTTTTAAAGAAATAATGAATTATTTATTGCATAATATTTAAATTTGTAAGAATATTTATGAAAAATGCAAAAAAAAGGCAATCTGCAGAAAAAATATAGGACAATGTTTAACATGGAGGGAAATGTCATATAATATCATTCTATAATTAAATTATATTTTGGCATTGGTTTTGTGGGTTTAAGGAGAGGGTTGTGCTTTTCATTTTCCGATTGATGTAATGAGTGTTTTTTTTTTCTACAATCCTGTAAGTGATAATATTTTATCTTTGTAAAAGGGTTCGAATACTACATGTAATCTCTTTCAATATCTCTTTTTTGCTTATAAAAAAATTGATGGAAATTCTTGTAATAAAGTTTTACATAAAATAAAAAGACTTTTAAAAAAGAATAAAAACTAAATTTCTAATAGTGTAAAACAAAATTCACAACAAATTATTCTAGTTAAGTTCTTTTTGCCTTTACATTACTTATCTTCTATAAATCAACAACTTTTCACTAGATTTGTTAACAATGATTGTGAAATTAAATGATGCTCTAGTCTGTATATGTTGCAGTAAGATCAAATGACCAATATTTTGAGATTGAATTCATGTTATCATTAAGCTTTAAACTAGTGTTATTATTTTTGAAACCTACGGATATTCTTTCTTGAAAATTAACATTCAGGTTCAAGCTATTGTCGGCACATAATCTCTCACGGAACCTACTTCATCAAGGGTTTCATGCCTACTTTTTGGCACCAGGCTTCACAGGTAAACGTCACTCTTTTGGCATCGTCTCCAGAAGGTTTGCAAAAGTGATGAAACGCAATAAAGGATCTCTTTATTTTCCATTTTTGGCCTTTAGACAAAAATAATGGAGCTATCTTCAGAAGAAAGTTGGTGGGATTAACACTCTCTCCACATATACTATTTTGACCATTACAACGTTACATTGGCTGAGCTGTCTGGGGAGCGTGTTCAATATTTTTGTTTTATTCAATTTGGTTGAGTTCTTAAGTGTGTGGAACCTTGTGGTGGTGATGGACATATTCTCACACTGCTAATGGCCGTGACAGATGATTGTGAGGTTGATCATAGTGATATAGTTCTGGAGACCACCTTTTACTAACTAGTGTTATTATACCAGTGTTACCAAACCTGTGACGTTTATCATGACGAAATGGTTAAGGATACCACCTTTTACTAGCTAGTGTTTCCATACCTGCGTTAAAATTGGATGAAGGTGTTTACAGGTATATCAACCACTCCGGCCTGTAATAAAGGACAATGAAGTCTTTTTGTCAAACAAATTGTAAAAAAAGAAATGATTTCAATGAAGAAGGATTAATTTCTGCCTGCAAATCCCTTTTTTTTTTCTACATCTTTAATTTATTACAAATTAATATTTTATGGCCAAAGCCTTAGATATATTTAATTTTATTCATGAAATATGGACACGGTTATACTAGAATACAATTTTATTTCATTTTTTTCTGAGTTGTCTGAATACACTAGAAATGATCTTTTGTGTTGACGCCCATGATGTTCTGGTCGTCCAAATATTCAGCGAACTACGTTACTGTTCCTAGGATACAGAAAGGTATCATTTTTCTTGTGAAAGAAAAATATTATCAATTTTTCATATGTTTCTGCATATCTTAGTTCCATCCGATTCATGTTCATAGAATGAAAATGAACATATTATTCCTCAGCTTTCTCTCTCTCTTTCTGGACCAAAACAAATTGAGTTAGTGTTCATATAATTCATAGGACCGTTCTCATTTGTCCATCTGCACCCACCATTTCAGATATGGATGCAGTTTTATGCAAACCATGGTTATATAATGAACATAGCATTTTTAATTTCATTTAGGAAATGTACCATTTGGGATTAAACCTGATTTTGAGTAAGGGATTTCGCTATCATTTTGCTTACAATTTACCAACCGAGAAGAAACACAACAAGAACAGCCAGATTTTATCACTGACATGTCCTAGATAGATTAATCCATTAAAATTCATTGTAACAGACAAATAGACACGATTTTATTTAAGATCTACTACCATACAAGATCAGTCACGACTCATCGCCACCTTGATTTGGTTTGGACCAAATTCACATACCACTGGCTAGAAACATAAATTAGAGACACAAATTCATAAATAAGATAACTAGAACACAAACACTGACCCTAAAAACAGAATAAAAACACAATTCATTCCCAGACCTAATCAATTCAAAACCCTAGACCCAAAACACCCTACATCTTCAACTTCAAGTCAAGCTTTGACTTCTTGATGGAGTCCTTCTCGGTGCCAGGGGGGCCAAGGATGAGGGTGGTCGCTTCGATTTCGTCATCGGGCACAGGCGAACAGAGGGTCAACAGCAGCCCAGGTGGTGAGGCCTCCTGTCCATCAGCTTGTTGATCAACATTCATCAGATTGTGTCGGGGCTGAGTGCCCTGATTTTGGATGGATGCGATGGGCTGATCTAGGCAAGACAAGAGGTCCAAAGTCACTCGATCTGGTTGGCGTGACCAAACCGATGCTGTTGATAGTGGTGGCGGCGGCGGCGGCGGCGGCAACATAGGCAGAGACCTAACGGTGGCCTGATCGTTTAGCACGAACGGGAGCCTGTCAAAGTCATGCAGAAAATAAGCATAGACCTCAGTAAGGCCAGGAGGGGTAATCATCTTGTAAAGATCGTTGGACTCAAATTGCTCAAAGTCATCATCAGGCATTTGGGTAAACTTCAGATTCTCTACAGCGCATGAAAATTTTCTATTGACTGACTTGGTGCCACGATAATAATGACACGTTTTGGGTTTGAAGTCATCTTTCAGCACATCCTTAAGTTTATTGTTTGCGACCTGTGGGTTGTACATTACAAACAGTTCCCTCAAGAAGTGAATGATCCACTGATGGGAAGAGAAAAAAGTGGCTGGGCAGCAAGGGCACAAGTAAAGGGTGACAACAAAATAGTTCTTCCTTCTATCGTTGTTGTTACCCTCATTGTTGAAGGTGTTGTGGGACTTCATTTTCTGAGGAAGGAGAGAGGAAGGATCTTAGATGCAAGAGTGAGGTTTTGGGTTGTGGCTGTGAGGAATTCCTAGCGAAAAAGTGGGGTATTTATGCTGAATTTTGGACTGCCAAAGTGGGGGTGTAATTCACCACCCGATGCAGCGCCCACTGTTTCATTTTATTTTATTATTTTTATTTTCAAATTATGACGTATTATATTTGGAAAAATTGGTAATTGAGTAAATTGTATTTTCTTATGTAAAATAAGTACGTTTTAATTTTATTTTCTAAAATTTTTTATTTTTATTTCTCTGAAATTTGATAATGAGTTAATTTTAAATTTAATCTATAAAATGTCTTTTTATTTTGACTTTTGAAAATTTAAATTTATTATTTTTATTTCTTGTAAATTGAGTGAATTTTGGTTTAGTCATTGTAATTTTCTATTAATTTTTATTACTCTAAAATTTGAAATCAATATTTTTAATTTCTAGCATTATTTTTAATTGATAAATGTCACTTATTTAAAACTTAATTTTATTTATTTTTTTGAAAATCATGTGTTGGCATGATGCCACGTAAGTTATTAGCTCAAAAATGGGTTGCCCCACCATTATTTTATTCAATTTTAATTTGTTTAGTTGTTTTTAAGTATGATGCAGTTTTTAGTTAATATTATTAATTGAGTAAATAAATTGATCAAGTTTTCACTCACCTACTTCTATCGAACTTGCCTATTTTCTGGTATGTTTCAATTAAAGGGTTCTCTCTTTGAATTTTAAAATTGAGTGATGATAAATGTCTATTTTATTTTAGGATAATTTGAGGTGGAAATTCAAGAAATTAAAAAAAAAATAGGAAGAGAAAATAATAGGTCTTATATAATAAGTGTTATGATAAAAAAAATAAAAATAAGAGTGATAAAAATGAGGTAGAAATCATATGAAGTAGAGAAGTATGTTTGTATAACTTTTAAAAATTAGAGTTTTCTGTTAAGAAGAATACAAATAATAATATTGATATATGTTTCTACTCTCATACTTCTTAAATTAAATTACATTCCTTTTTGTGTAAGAACATTTTAAAAATATATATTACATTGAAAAATAACCTTATTGGAGGGGAATATGACCCTATGAACATTAACTTTTAGTCTATTCTAATATAGCCTAATTTTTAGAGATTATTATTTTATATGTATATCATTGACATCTTCGACAAAGCTTTGTCAATGAACTATAGATCGTTTGAAACTCTAAGGTTTTAAACTTTATTTCAGCTTTTTAAGTCTTTGATTAAATTAATAATAAGGTGTTCTAAATTAATTGCTAGTGATTGAAAGTACAGTACCCTTAAAGTTTCATTCATATAATTGTACTGATTAGAAGGTTTTTATTAAAATAGGTTAAAATGTATTCAATTTCATTTTTTTTAAAAATGAGTGTAATATGTAAAATTAGAGAATATATGTGTGTGTAAATTACAGTAACAACTTTCAAGTATAACACCTAAGGTGTTACACTAACCTCTCCTATTTTAAAATTTATACTAATCTCTCTTGTAGAGGTGTCCATGTAATATATAAAAAACTATCAGTGTAATATTTTAAACATTAAAAATAACTAATGAGGAGGTATAAATGTATTATTTTTAAATATTAAGAGAGTTTAATGCAGGAATAAAGAAATAATGAAGTTAAATGTAATTTATGTAAAACATAAAGATATGACTGTAATTTGTTCTAATTATTTTATCCCTCAAGAGAATGAAATGCAATTTAGTCTATTTTTTGTATATTTGTAAGTCACTAAATAACAAAATATATTTTATTTTTTATACATATGATCTATTGATCAAAATTCAACATCGTATAAAAACATTATCAAAAGGGTTGGCCTTGGGTCTAGTCTAGGGGTATGACGGTCAAAAGCCCACAGTTTGGAGGGATCCAAAAAATTAAAAATAAAACGGTTGGGTGATAATTATTGTTATATTATTTTATGTTATTTTTATAAATATATTAAAATCACTATCTCTTATTATAACTTCTTTTTTATATATCTAAATTAAATTGTAACATGTCATTATGATAAAAAAATTATTTTTTCTATTGTATTGCATTCATAAAGTTGTGTTAAAATTCCTAGCTCACTTGAGACATCAACATGTATTAAACATATGTAATATAAATACTTATATTATAAATTAAAATCTCCTAATCTCTCAATTAGAGATTTTAAGAGATTTTCAACACTATCCCCCTTTCTTGAAAGTGTATTTTACACACCTTCAATTAGACAAAAGATATATTTCTTAATAATCTTAAAGAACACTCCAATTATATATATAGGCTATACTACAAATGTTATATAATCATATCCAGAAATAAATAATGATCGTTAAAAATTATTATGAATGGTCAAGATGAAAACAATTCAGTCACATAAAATTAAAAAGGGCCATGTGACATTTTAAGTAGTGGTATGTCATTAATTCTTGAACATTTTCATGTATGGTTGTATAACTTAGATTTATTTACTTTTTTCACTCTATAAAATTACTTTTGCTAGATGTATACACACACAATAGATAGATAAAGAGAGAGAGAATGAGTGTATAAAAAAAATTTATTGAATTTTTTTTTAAATGCTTAATATTCTACACATAAATATTGCATCTTATGCTCAGTCATTTTTCTCTATCATAGTATAAGGTGAATTTGGATATTTTACAGTTTGAGAATTCACGCATTTACACATTCATACAATTATGGTTCTGGATGAGGATCAGTCAATTCATATTTTATATTCGTAAATCTTATTTAAAAAATATAAATGAAAGGTTTAGTGAGTGTATTTAATTACAAATTTAAAAGATTATCAATGGCATTTTTTTAATAAAAACAGTCTTGTGGTATTTAATTCAAATTTTTAAACTAGGTAAAAAATCTTATGATATTAAATTAAGACTATGAGGACATTTTTTACTAATGATAACAAAATCTTATGATATTTTATTGAGATTTCTTACAACATAAAAATAAATCTTTTAGTATTCAAAATCATATAAGTTTTGATGAATTATTTTATAGATTACATTTCAATAAATTTTGTAACTTCTTAGTTGTATGTATAAATACTATACTCATCAAACAAGAGACCCGGGTAAAATCAATTGTTCAAGTGACAACGGTGCCTCATAAATATGTTAACAAATAATCCTCACCTGACTAGTCACATCAAAGAAATAAAAAGTGCTCAATCAATTGTCACATATATAATTTACTAGATAAAGTGGGGAATGCCACTTTTTAATTGGGGGGTCTCGCTTAAGCGAGTGCCTATAGGGGTTTCAACTTTTGATATCCAGATTTTATGCCAATATAAGCAATGTTACCTAGCCTAGATTGTAACATCCCTCGTTACATTGTCCTAAAATATACATAAAACACTATTTATTCAATTTTAATAAAACTCTTATTTAATTTTACTGAGGAAAATCTACGTGAATCTTTTGTGTTTTAAAAAAACATATTTAAACAAATGTGGAATACATATTGTAACACCATAGTAAAAAGAAACATTACATCATCATTATGAATAGGTCCAACATTTTGATTACATGGTTGAAACTTATTTTAAAATATCCTAAATAACAAAAAGATAATGTAATACTTATAAAAAAAAGTATTGAATCACCACCAACCTAAGAGAGCAACACATACTACAAAACTAGTTCCCACCCTTATCATCTCCAAAGTAACCCTTTAAATCACTAAAGTGGTCATAGTGTGGAAGGCTAGCAAAGTGAAAAATCATAGGAGAAGACGACGTATACTTTGGAGAACAAAAAAATCACACTGAAAATATAGAGAATTTGGCACTGAGTCATCAAAATTGTCTAAATAAAGAGGGTTCTCCATGGACATGGAGATGGCTTCGTTGAAAACCTCCATCTCCTCACCTCCAACCTAGGCTATCATTGTTTCAACAAAGTCTCCCTCAGCCGTTGGCTCCTCTATTGAGTCCTCATCGAGATCTTCCTCTACATCTTCCACGAGGTCTTTCTTTGGCTCATTCACTAGAAAGAAGTGCTCCATATTAGCAAGAAAGGATAAAAGGTCTTGAATTATAGTAAGATAGTTGTGGACTATAACAGAAATATGTGGAAAGATGTGTATGATGACCTCTCCATGATAGTTGTACCTATTCAACTCAATATGATAAGTCGTATGTCTCTCCATAAGTGATCTCTAGTGTTCTAAATTGTAGCTTCCTGCACCACATCCGCAATACCTCACACCTAACTTGGCTAGCCCAAGTCCTCAAGCTCTAGGTATACACTCATGATTTAAACTATCAAGACAATAGCACAAGGGTCATTCCTACCCTTGCCAAATATATATATATGATATGAGGAACATAATATAATAAGATCATAATAACATTGGTACACTATCATTTATTCCAAGGTGTAACGACCTAAAATTTTTAGTAATTTGTTGTATGAGTTTTAATTACAATTAGACAAGCGATTGAACATTACCTTTCATTCATTAATTTACATTGAAATACATCAAAAGTTTTGTTACTTATACATGATAGAGATTGAAATTCAAGACTCTTCTTCATTTCCAAAGTTCTTAGACAAATCTTCTTCTTTAGAAGATTCTTCCCTCGAAGATGGTCTAGTGCTAGTGAGAGTAGAGGTAGAAGGTTGGTTGGGATTATTTGGTCGCCTTCTTCTAGGGTGTGATGGGATTCTAGGAGGAGAATCTGAAAATCTAGGAGGTATGTTTGAGTTAATATTATAAGGAGATCTATCTGGCTAGGTATGGAAGTTGATAAGGCATCGGTAAGGAAGAAAGTGAATCAGACATATCCGGTGTAGGTATCCAACTAGTATAGGGGATCCTTGGTCCATCTTCCAAAGAGAGGTGTTATAGATAAGTGGAACAAAGGATAATAATTGTTAGTCATCTTATCTTGAAAAATGTAAGATTTGTAGGAGTGAGTCATATGTTCTCCATTAAACACATACAATGACGTACCTGTAATCGTTTACTCTCAACTCACTGTAACGTGTACTATTAATTTATTACTAGTGCATTAGAGCACCTCGCTGCCTTTTACTAGTAACTCCTAAGAACTTATGCGAAACGTATAGTTTTAACTATAATTTGCAAATTTGGGTGATGATCGAGAGTACATATTCTGATATAGTACAAGACTCAGATACTCTTTGCCGATCTTGGTAATGCTCTACAACGTCGGGGTTGCCAAGCAAGCTTAGTGTGATCACATTTTTTAGAGCGACCCACAAACTTGACACCTTTATACCCCAAACACTTCCATAGCCTACATACATTCCTCAAGTACCTTCTGTAGTCAACCCATTGCATTTCGCCAATCTTCTATCTTACACAAATTATGATTAATGACTACTTTCTGCCTTCTTTCGATCAAGTCTCTAAGTACAAAATCTAACTCACATCCACTGATGTGAAATCCCGTCTTATATCATTCATTTGTAATAATATCAATTGGCTAATTTATCAATCATCAAGGCTTTTTCTAGCCAAATATCATACTCCGGGAGGGATCTTTTAAGTCATGGACACTTATCAAACTTTTCATCTTTCATTGTCTACTATCTTAGGGTTTCATTTAATGTGGGTTTCTTTTTATCAATCAAATAAATCATGATCAGAAACAAAGTTATATATATCAATAATGATAGTACATACATCATGAAGAAAGTTATGAGAATATTCAAAGTTTAGTTAAAAAATTTCAAATTTCATTAAGTTATACAAGAAGGGTATTTTAGTCATTTTACACATCATTTATGAACTTTATTGCAGAAACTTCTTCTTATATCCCACGTATTGAATAATGATTATCCCTTAAGATGAAATGAGCTATTGAAATTTTAAATTTGAAATCAATTTGGATAATTTTTAATATAAATGGTATTTTAGTAATTTTCTCATTAAAAGGGTATTTTGGCCGTAGAAAATTTCTTTCTAACTTTGAAATAGATATCTAAGAGTATTCACTCCATTAATTTCAGAAAAATTATTTAGAGTTGAAATTTTTTTTTTGAAAAATAATAACTAGGAGCATTTTGGTCATTTTTATAAAAATTAATTTTTGTGGATTTTTAACATATTTCTAGATTTAAGATGGATATAAGTTTGATTGATTCAAGTGTAGAAGATCCTAGCTATCTTTTTCTTTAATAGCAAAAACAGTAGGAATTTTAAATTTATAACTAGGGTATTTTAGTCATTTTGTAAAATTTTAAAGTTAATAAATTTTATAACATAATTAATCTTTAATATTTTTGCTAGAGAATAACATAAAGGTTTCTTTTTATTCTTTTCCTAAATTAGAAAATGAAAATGTAGAATTATAAATTTTTGGCCTAAGGATATTTTGGTAATTTTAATCCCTAGGGTTAAAATGGTAATTTGACCATTATCTTCTTCCTTAAGACACAAAATTTCTGATTTTTGGTATGAAACTAGTTTAAATTATTCCCTCCTTTTGTTTCCTTTTTGTTTTATCATTTTTTATTAATTCTAATCCATTTATGATTGAAAATTCTTGTAAATAGTTATTATTTTCAATAAATCTAAACTGGTAATTGGCAAAAGCACGGACAAAGCACAACACTTCATCCTCCACATTGAATTCTATTTTTCTTCATCAATCCAAGTCAATTTTTCACCTAGAAAGATTCAAACATCCTTACCCAACTATAATTGACCTAAAAAAGGACCAAAAACACGATAAATAGTATATATGAAGTTATTCGGATTTCAGAATTTGAATTTTTAAATTCCAAAGTGTTTTTGAATAATTAATGGATTTCAGAGTGTCATACTTTCAAAAATCCAAATTCAATCAACCTATAACATTTCTAGCAACCAAATTTGATGCTTGTGATAATTCGAAGCTATTAGGATTGAAACGAAGCTATAGAGAAGAATGTTATTGAGATGAAGTTTTGAAGCTCGGGTCAAAAATGCTTATATAGTGACCCCACCATTCCAGAGTATTATATTTTAATCCTAGGGGTCAGGTGTAGCTCTATTAAGTAAGACAAGCTCAGTTTATAGGCTTGGGCAACTAGAGGTAGGGGAAAACTCAAGATTGAAGAAGGTGCTTCAATGGTGGTTTGAAGGGAACGAGGAAGAGATATAGGATTTTATTTATCCTAAAATGCCAACGATCGACCTAGCAGTCTAATTAGCAATTCTCCTCCTCTCTTCCTAAAACATGTCTAAGGGGTCAAGGGTTTGAATCTCAACTAACCCCTTTTCTCTACCTTCCATTTTATTTTTCTCATATTCGTTCATTTAGTCCTTAAATGTTTAAATAAGTTGCTTTTATGCAACCTATAGTGGATAGCTCAGTTGGTCAAAAGTGCACCCTCTCTCCTCTTCGCCCTAGGTTTGAATCTCTTCCCACCACTTTTTGATTGTTCTTACTTTTATTTTCCTATTTTTTCTTTTTCTTTTATTTTATATTTTTCTTTATCTGTTCCTATATTTTATTTATCAAAAGTAATTTTGTAAATGTTATAAATATATTTATTTATTTGGTTTTATTTATATTTTTTATTCTAAAAATCCATATTGTTATTTTTAAATTTATTCTTCTAATTTCTTATACCTTATACTTATTTAAAAATTTTGTAATGTATAATTACCTATTTTAAGAGTTATTTTATTATTTTATTTATTAATTTTTGTTTATTCTACTTAGATTATTTTATTTATCTTTGCCTATTAATAATTTTTTATTCTAACTCTCAAGATAAATTCAAGTTTTCATCTATTTAAAATCTCTTTTCTTAACAACAATATTCTAATATTATTTCTGTGCAAAAATTCTAAATTTCACAATAATCAATTATCATAAATTAAAAATAGGATGTTACACAAGACATACAATTTCATGCATATAATGCATTTTGATGGTGATAATGAATCCATACATTCACACATCTTATTCTTAATGAATTCTCACAATTCTAATTAAGTCTTTATCTAATCATACTATTTTTAACACCTTTCTCTTGAAGACATTATTATAAAAAAATAATTATAACTTGCTTAATAATTATTATTATAATTTTTTATGAAAACTTTTCTAATATAACACTTGTACATAAAGGTTTACGATAATTGATTTTCCAAATTTAATTATCTTTTTTATAAGATAAGTTACTATAATTTTCTTATAAAAATTATGATTTTTATAATAATTCCATACATACTTATATTGTCGTAAATACTTGACAACTCAATTATATTTAATTTCCTTGAGATAAAAATAATCATTTATAAAAACTTTATACTTACGTGTATATATAAATACATGTGAAACATATATAATAATAATTTATTTTATTTAATCCTTAAGCTTAGATAAAATAATTTTTCTTGTAAAATAAATTTGGAATATGTAAAGGTTACTTCGTAACATCATTTCTTTCATAAAATAAAGATAATAATAACTTTCTTAACTTTTACAATTTCAACACTTATTTATAATAAAAGTTTCTCACAAGAGTTTATAATAATGATTATCATATAACTTTTATAAGTATAACTTAAATAAAACTATAGAATTCCAAAATGTATTTTCCTTCATAAATTAAGTATATAAATAAATTTATTTTCTTCAAATAAATATTATCAT